>JBCEWC010001380.1:0-41709 GCA_038996855.1 Solanum aculeatissimum
GCATGGCATATTGTTATATTACTCTTTGGCTACGTGCATTCCCTTCGTATCACTTGTCCCCTTGACATGTTGTTTGGTCACACTATAATTGTCATATACATTGCATGCCTGCATACTTAGTGCTTTATTGTGCTAACCCATATTCTTTTTTACATGTTCTTACCATGTAGGGGACGAGGGTGATTACTATATTCTCCCGGACGACGTTTGAGATCTTGTTGAAGAAGTTGCTAGTAGTGAGCCCTCTTGTTCAAGGGAAATAGTCACCGTCTATCTACCTATATATTTTCAGGTATTTACTTCTATTATCTTGAGGGTAAGCCTCAAGCTTGTCGAGGCCCCGCTCATCTATGTAGAGGAATGGTTGGACAAATCCTTACTCTTGTATGTTTGACTCTTATGTTGGATATTTGGCTATTTAATATGACTCTATTTCGCTTGATTTATGATCATGTTCTCATGTTATGATAAATGCTTGAATGTTGAGTATGATGTATGATTATGTGCTATGTGCAAGCATGCCTATTCTATTCCCATTTTGTCCCCATAGCTTGAGTCTCAAGTCCCCAAATCCCTAGAATCTATGTGCTACATGTCTAGCTTTCGTATTTCCTAACTGATGATGAGTGTAATGATACAATTATGGATTGATTGAGGCCCTTCGTGTCCTCTTTCACCATGTCACACCTAGGCCCCCTATCCGTATCGTGACACTTATTCTAATCAGTGATACACTAAGTATACAATATCATGAGCAATATATAACTAATATCATTCTAATATTATATTAGATGGAGTGGATGCCATAAACTATGAATAATGCGATGCAATGCAAAATAATCGTGATATATGTCTATCCTATGATACACATCCGCTAACCATATGACTACCTTAAACGGAAGCCATGGGAGAGACACATGGACAATGTATCCATGAACCCTTTTGGCAAAGACCTTATCTAATTCTCACCCATATGAAAGAGATCTCAGACCCGTCCAAAAATAACCTCGGACCGTTGGCATATTACCTTGGCTCTACTGGTAGAGACCTAGGCCACTAATCCACATGTTACCTTACTCACATCTCAGTTGTAGCCGTCACAAGTATCAATGTAAAAATAATAATAAATTCAATGTGCATGATCACAATTATATCATAGTATCAATCTCATAATGATCTCAATATATCAATATTATCAGTGCCTCAATATCACTACAGCCTTAATATATCAATCATATCACAATATAATAAGCACCATCTCAATATCAATATCATATGATTCATAAGATCACATAGGTTACAAATCCCCAATAAATTTACAAGTTTATATATCACCATATGAATAATTACTCAATCTGAAATCTCATAATTAAAGCCTATGATGATACAATTCTACCCCCAAAGTACTTAATTCCACACACATAGGTGCATACAAGGTCCATTCATAATTAACAAAAGGTTAGAAGTCCACTTGCTTCAAACAAAGTCTTGAATCAAGTTAAATTTTCGTTTTTCCACTTCTACGGTACTCCAACTCACCAAAATCTATTCAAACATAGCATCACAATCACAAAATAAATCTAATGATACTAAAATTAATTAATTTAGACTAAAAAAGGAAAATGGTTAAAAATCTCATGCCAGAAAACATAGCCAGAATCTAAAAATTCAAGCATGAAAATATTTCCAAGGTGATAAGGAGTTCAATGATCAAAACAATTTTGAAAATGAAGCTAAGATGAGGGAGAAATCAACGATTAAAGTTTAGAAATCAAAGTCCAAGAAATTTCCAATTTACACCATTAAAATTCAAAAAATTAAAAGTTAAATTAACGAATTAATGAATGTAAATGTAAGGCCCCACATGTTGGAAAGTGTAAAAGTATCAAAGAAATGAAATCAGGAAATTTTTCAAGTATCAGTGGGTTTTATGAAGGGGTCTACGGACCATAAGTGGTCCCATGGGTTGTATCTTATGATCATGGAATAATGGCCAGACTTGGTGAAAATATTAATTTCTGAAGTTGAGTATACAAGACACCATACAACCCATACTTTTACTTATGACCATAGTAGTGTCGTAGGATAGGGATCAGAGACAGTTTATGAGGATTCAAAATGCTATCATACGAAACCCCATTTCTACGACCCATTAAAAAACACAAAGGTATGTGAGTTTTTATTTGTGGAGACCTTTCCTCCATAAAGCTCAACCAATCCTCTTCCTCATCTATATTCAAGTTATGGAAATTTATGGAAGTTCTTATGAACTCTTTATATGATGATGTTATGAAGTTTTTATGGGATTATACCTTTGTACATATATTGCATTGAAAATCCATGTGAAAATTATGGATTTATATGAGGGTTAAGGAATCCCTAAGTAAGCTTTATTTTGTATGGTGGGTTAATTTAAATGATTTGAAAAGGACCTTATTTACTCTTCTTATGTCCTAAATCTTGACTTTTGCGTGGTTTTAGACATATATGCATACCCACCTTATTTAACTAAAATTATGTACCAAGTTTCTATGTTGATGAAAGACTTATAGCAACTCATGTAAATTATGAATGTTATGAATTGGAAGGGCTATTATGCATGTTATGAGATATGAGGATATTGTGAAAATTATGAATGATATGAAGCTCTATCTTGACATTATGAAGCTTTAGTTTTGAAGAGCTACTGTATGAAAGTACTATGATATTTTTATGTTTTGCATATTGTGACTATAAGTATGATGTGAGTATTCCTTGGGATTGTAACCTAGCATCGAGAGGACCTTGGTAGATAACCATTATCTCATAACTATGTTGCCACCATATGTTTGTGAATTAGCTAATGGATTCATATAGCTTGAGTTGCATGATTGACCAAAGAGGTGGTGTTACTGTAACATGAAAAGGGTGGTGTTCCCATTAGGTTTCTTATCATATGTTAACCAAAAAGAGTGGTGATCTGCTAAGGTTATTATGAAGCATTCTCCAAAATAGGGGAGTTCTTGTAAGGTGAATGTTTGGTTTACCTTGGCAAAGTAGATCACTCCTAGTTCAATGTGAAGCGAACAATGGGATTCCAAGTAGTAGATCACTTGGTCTTAAATGTCGATTACGGTCCTTTCCATCTATGTATGATATGTTATGTGAATTGATGATTCCTTATACATATATTGACTAAGGCATTGAGCATTCATGACATATTGAGCTTACATCAGTTGATTATGATTATGCATATTGCTTAATTATGTCTATGTTCCTTGTTGCATTGAACCCTGCATGCTTAGTACATTTCAAGTACTAATGCATATTTTTTGACTATATAGATTTAACCATGTAGTTATCGGATCTCCTATTCATCCTCCTCTATGTTGCAAGACAATTCATTTGAAGATCTCTTTGGTAAGTCCTCTACTTCGAGAACAATAGTGATTTACTTTCATGTTTATTTAAGACTTGCCTAATTATGGATATTTATATTTTGAGGGTGAGTCTGGGAGATGTCTTGGCCCCCGTTCCATTCGTATTATAGGTGTTGTTGGATATTTTGATATGTATTCTATGAGATCAACTCTTGTTATATTTATGTATTATTAGAGACTTCCCATAGTCCCTTATTCTCTTCTATGTGTTGAAGCCTTATGTATTGTTAAGATGGAAGTCTTAAGTCCCTCAAATCCCAATAGCATGAGTCATACTTACCCGCCACTTAAATATTATTTGCTATGTGTTCAAGATGGCATCCAGTATCCTTAAAACCTCGATAAGAGTGTCCACAATATGTAGAATCTCCACTCACACCATAACAAATAGGTGATAAATCAAGCATGGGAAGGAAATGAAGTTGGACCTCTTCAAGGTTCGCTCATGTATCTCTTTGGCTATCAGCTGAGCCCCACTAATGTCATAGCCAACAATGATATTGGGAACTAGAACTGGATGGTTTAGCATCAAAGTATTATTGCCCTGAGTCGGCTGAATCCATTAAATGCACTATAACCCAAAAAACCTTATCGATGAAGCTGAGTAATGCCTTAACGATCACCACTGGTGTAGAAATCCAGTCAGTTTCCTGGACGTGCTCAATTATGTGATCGGTGATCCATGTACTCAATACGGCCCTTTGGGCCGCATCTTTTATCAAGCCTCGATCTCTAGTCTGCCCCAACCTATAATCATACTCTGCTGTGGAAATAAGGGTCTGGTACTCGGGACCAAATAGAAAGCGATGGATTGTGGTCTTTGAAATATCAACTAGGAATTCTCTTACCATCGTCTAAGTTATCTAGGACTGTGTGAAGAATCTCTTCCCTTTTGGGGTCGACTCTATAATAGTAGGAGCATAAGAGGCATTCAACTCTCAACCCATCATCGGGGAGTGCTTCCTCGATAGGGCTACAAACCACTCCCAGTGATATCAGGCCATAGTGTCCCGGAGTGTATGAGCATTGTCAAGCCCAGTGGAAATAATCCATAGCTCCTCAAATATGGTGTGAGCCTTACAACCCTACTCGTCATGCTATACATCATCCCTGTAGATGTGTTACATACCCTGGATACACCATCTACTCATCAATGCATTTTGTTGTGCTGGTGGTGCTGGGGTGGACTGTGCAACCTCAGAATCTAACTCTTTTCCTGAACCGAAGTCGTTTCCTTCTCTAGAAACTAATCCAAACCCCTCTTGGTATTCTGTCATCTGAATAGAGATACTCTGCTAGGCACCTCCCTCCTCTGACTGGGAGGCCGATCAACAATAATGAGTGTTTAGGTTGGCATTGTCTATTTGGCTACCACCCGTGTATATCGTCACTCGACACGCTCATCTGGCTAGATGTCAATCTCCTCTACAGGCCTACTAGCCTCAGAATCAGTGAGCTCATCGCGGAGTCAGTCCCATATGTCCTCTATCTCACCTCTTTTAGGTCAGGAAGCCATGGTACCTGAAAACACACAAGTATAAGTACACATTAGTCCTATGAACTCGAGAAATAAAATCACAAAGTTACAAAAATAAGTCACAGCAGGGCCTAGGAAGTCTCACCTATGAATCGTAGGGTAGACTACGGGTCGTAGAAGGCCTTCGTAGGAAACAGGGTACAATGTTTCTAGTTACTAAAAATGTATCTATGATACTAGCTACGACTCATAGAAGGTATTGCGGGCCAGACTGAGCCATAGGTATGATTCCAAAATTTAATTTTACATAAAATAAACCTATGAAACCAAGTTACAGGCCATAGTCTAAACAATGACACATAAGTGGTTTCATTTGATGACATCCCTAAAACCTCCAAATTGTTTATCTCAACCTACCATAGGCAACTATAATCCATGGATTAATCCACGAGCCTTAAAATACCCTCGTGCTATAACAAATGGGTTTCCTAAGGTCACCTTACGGATTCTATTATTCAATTATCAAACCAAAAAATCATATCCAACAATAGGGTATACGTATCTAAACAGCATCGAAGCAATGACATTTCAAACCAAGCCTATCCTAGCTTTCATGCACCCAAATCATCCTGTAACATATTTTCACCAAATAACCCAACACCCAACTGTGTGAATCATTAATCTACCCCATCAACCATCAATTCAACATGCAAATATCGCATCAACCACCATCGGACAAATAATTTAGCATGTTACCATTCAACACATGCAATCACATGTCGATTTCAATAAAGTAATTTAGTATAATTTCAAAGACAAGTAACTTCATGATTTCAAACAACAGCATAAACTCATTTATGGCTGATTAAATCAATTTTATCATTCCAATGTATAATGCATGCACAAATTTATCGATTATTTACTCAAACAATCAATTTAAACTCAGTCGACAAAATAGGTCATGAATTCAACAGTGAGTCTCACAAATATATGCATAGTTCAAGTTCAATCCAAACAATCAAATATTTCCAAACTTATGGCACTTCTCATATATAGGCAACACCCAATATCAGTGCATGAACATTGGAATATCATTCTCAATAATGTCCCAAACCATTGACACAATTACTCGATGAAATATGAAAAATCAAGAAAAGCACATACTAGAATGTTGATCAAAAAGTCAAGAAATCATAAGAGAAAACCGAGAAAGTGAAGCCCTAGGTGTGCCGGAGAGTGGCCAAAGTTTGGCCAAAATTTAGGTCTGTAAAAATGGTGGTGGTTGTGATGGTGGTCAGACTTTTAGGGAAGTAGAAAGGGACTAGGGTATTTTGAAATTTATTAGAAAAATAAGGGGTAAATGATTTCCCCTCTTTTATTCAATAAGTTGGGTCGAGTTTAAGTGAGGTTAAGGCCCCATGAAACTCTGATTATAGGTCGTAAGAGGTTCAATAGCCCATATGTCCTGGCTTTGTGATTCCAGAAATCCTAGCTTTTAGGGCGTAGACTTATGGATCCATCTACGGGGCATACATAGACATACAACCCGTATGTTGGATCGTAAGTGCCCTCAACACTTGGCAAGTTTAGAACATTACCTATGGTCTATGATCCATATTCATGACCCATAGTATTTTCTACGAACCCTAAAGTTAGCTCGTGAAATAGAGTGCATGAATTTCTTTCATTTGGAAGGGTTTTACCAACCAGTATACAGATCGTGGTGTATACTACGACCCGTGGAACAAATCATAGAACTAACTTTTCTTTTTGCTCTGGTTTGTTTCCTTATCGTGTTCCTGCATATGCTCAATCAAGCAGATGGTTACCCTATAGTTTCCCAATCTGTGAGTCCAATATTAAAACCAAAAAAAGAAGAAAAGAAAATTAAACTACCTATATGTCCAAAAAGCAAAAACTAAAACAAGCACACAAAAATTATAATAAATATCTTGGGTTGCATCCCAAGTAGCGCCTGATATAGTGTTGCGACAAGACTTAGATAACTTGGTCACTCAGACTTCGCCAAGTGCCCACACTTCCATCTTCAAATCATCAGGTCTCTTCATAGACTGATAGATATTGAAGATGATTTATTCATCATTCAATCGAAACTTGAGTTGGCATATTTTCATGTCCACTATTACTCGCCCAGTGTCTAGGAAGGGTCTTCCCAAGATGATTAGGACTTTGAAGTCAACCTCGCAATCCAGGATTACGAAAACTACAGGGAATATGAATTTTTCCACTTTGACAAGCACGTCGTAGAGTATCCCCTCCAACTTCTTCACTTTCGTGTCATCCATTAACAACCACATGTTTGTTGGTGTACGTGCTCCCAAGCCCAACTTGTTGAACACTATAACAGGTATTAGATTGATGTTGGCTCCTAAGTCGCACAATGCCTTTGCGAAGTGGGTATCTCTTATGGTACAGGGTATGGTGAAGGCTCTAAGATCCTCTTTCTACTGCACCAAGGACCTTGTTGCAATAGGACTACAATGATGAAGCTCTAGAGAGAGGTTCTGGCTCAAAGTCCTCTTCTTCGTCACAAGATCCTTCATGAACTTGGCATACCCGGGCATTTTCTCCAATGCCTCGATGAGAGGAATTTTTGTAGTTAGTTACTTTAACATAAAGATGAAGTGTTGAATATTACCTTTCTCCTCCTTCTTTTTGGGTCTCTAAGGTAAAGGACGTGGAGGTTGAGGTATGGGTTTTAATTTCTTTGGCATCACCACATTATTGCTCATGCAGTACCTAGGCTAGTCATCTTCAGTCTCAGCATACCATCTCCTCATGAACCTCAGCATCATCTATCGGCATTGGTGGATAAATAGTTTTCTTACCACATCATGTAGTCATAGCCAGGCACTGCCCATTGTCACACCTCAAGCCTAGGGCCTAGACGTGACACAATGAATGGGGAACCCAAAAGGACTCCAAACAAGCCTCTTAACCATTTATAGCACATCCTTTGTTTTGCGGAAGCATAAACAAATAACAAACAAGAAACACATGATTTCTAAGAGGAAAATGGGACTTTGGACTCACGCTATGAGGATGTCATAGGGAAGAAGATATTAATGAATCACACAGCATATAAGTCTAGGGGGCGGGTAAGTATGACTTATGTTATGGGGATAATAAGGGACTTAGGACTTTCTTCTCAGCACCAATATACAATAAGCACATAAGGAAATAAGGACTAAGGGAACTGTTCTATAATTACATAATCATAAGGAGTCAAGCTCGTACATACATAGCATAGTCATATCCAATAACACCTCTAATCCTGAATAGAATGGGGTCCAAGACATCTCTCGAGCTCACCCTCAAAAGATAGTATCCAAAAATATACGAGTCTAAATAAAAGCATGAAAGTAAATGGATATTGTCCCCGGATGTGGCGGACTCACCAATAGCAAACTTCAGGTGAACCATCTAGCACTGTGGAGGAGAAGGATGATAGATGTGAGCTCTGGTTTTTACATTGTTAGATCATCTAGGAAACGAGTATGCACTAGTATGTTTGAATGTACTATGTATGCGGGTGAAAAAGCAACATGAGAACATAATTCATGGATAAATAATATGCATAATAATAATTAACAAACATAAGCTCAATATGACATGAATGAAAAATTATTAGTAGATACATGCATGAGAAGTCATCAATCCATATAACATGACATACATAGGTGGGATAGGACCATAACCGACATGTAATACCAAGAGATCTACTACTTGGAATTCTGATGTTCGCTCCATACTGGACATGGAGTGGTCTATTTTGCTAAGGTAAACCAAACACCATACTTACTGCATGGCCTTTTTGGAATAGTGCCCCCACCTTACGACAACTTTTTTGATGAATTTCATATGTCATCCTTACCTTACGGCATTACCATTTTGGTAGGTTTAAGCACAAAGAGGGAATCAATTAGTTTAGGGACAATAGGAGACTACCAAGGTCCTCTTGGTGCTAGGTCAACAATCCCACAGAATACTTGTAACATAATCATAATTGTATCATTCATAGTCTCAAATCATCATGATATCATACTTGAAGTAGCTCATCAAACATAACTTGTTTCATTATGCTAGGGCTTTACATCGTGCTTTTTCTTTGCATAGTTCATGTGAGCTCATGGTGAACTTGTTATCCCTCTTAGTAGCCTCAACGTGCATAACATGTATATCTTGTCATTGAATATTCATTAATTGAGAAATCTTGACATGCATTTCTTATGAATTCATGGTGAACATGCACACATAAGTTTAAAACTATGTAAATCATGAGTAAATAGCATGAGGGAGCAAAGTAAACTCAATTGATCATTATTCAAAGAATCCATTAAAATATCATTGTAACTCTATTAGGGAATTATCAAACCCCACGTAAATCATAAATCTTACATTATAGTTCACTTTAAAATGATGCATAAGGATGAACCATCATGAAATACATAATAATGTCATCATATGACAAAGTTCACAAAGCACCCATGACTATTCATAACTTGGTAGAGTAAATGAGAGAGAAATGGTTAAACTTGTGAAGGAATGACTTCCACATTCAAAATCCACATACCTTGCTTGATAGGAGACAAAAAAACCTTAGAAGATGAAGGAAACTTGGAACCCTAGCTTAAGTTCTTCTCTTGAAAGCTTGGAGGACTTGGGAGCATTTGAGAGGATTTTAGGGACTTAGGTTTATTTAAGAGAATGAATGGAATGGAGAGGCTTGGAGTGTATAAGGCTGGAATGGGGCTCATTAGGGCAATAAACGATATAGCATAGGCATCAATTAAATGGGAAAGGTCGAAATTGTCCCTTTAAAATCCTGTCGGACAAGACCATGAGACCTCTCTACGATTTGTGGTCCATTCTATGGGTCGTAGATAAGGGTATCAACTGATGCCATTTTAGAGACTCAGAAGCTTATCTCTAAAGAACCTTCCACGACTAGACTTACGAGTCGTATCAAATTCTATGGCCCATCTAATGCTCCGTAGATTGAACCTCTGAAAACTTCTAACTTTTCACAAAATCTTACCTTCATTCCATGAGCAAGAGTTATAGCTCGCGGAAGAATCTACGGCATGTAAATGCCTTTGTACATCTGAAGTCTTCTAAACTTGAGCTACTGAAATTTGCAACCAGGTTCCACGAGCCAAAGAATGGCCTGTATAAATTCTTATGGGCGTAAGGGCACCCCTAATACTTGGAAAAATTTCTAGGTTCCCTTTCCCTTTGCATCTTCCATTCTTTTCAGCATAAGGGGACTTACAATATCTCCTCCTTGGGAACATTCATCCCCAAATGTGCTAAAGGCAATCTCTATGAATAAAGTAAATGTACCATATACAAGTATGCAATGTATGCATCATAAAATCTTTAAACCATGTTTCAAATAACATTCATAATGTAAGTCTTAAAACTCCATAACCATACACAAATGACATGGAAATGACATGCAAGGAAAAGAGGTTCTTAATTAGGAGGGTCATGGTACCTAAAGCTTAAGTAGAATGGAAGAGATAGGTACATTGATTTCTCATATCCGCTTTGGCTTCCCATATTTCGCTTTTGACTTGTTGGTTCCTCCAAAGGACCTTGAAGGATGCATTGTCTTTGTTCCGCAAACGCTTGACTTGTCTATCAGATATTTCCACTAGAACTTCCTCATAATTCAAATTCTCTTCAACATCCACCATTTCGAAGGGCACAATGAAGTTTGAGACTCCAATACACTTCCTCAACATGGATACATGGAAAACCAGATGGACCATGCTCATTTATGTAGGTAACTCTGATTCATAAGCAACTTTACAAATATGCCTCATGATATGGTATGTCCCTATATATCTTAGGCTTAACTGTCCCTTCTTGCCAAAATGAACCACACCCTTCATCAGTGAAACCCTCAAATACACCCAATCATCAACTTCAAATTTGAGGTCTCTCCTTCTAGTATCAAAATAGAACTTTTGCCGACTTGGAGCCACTTTAAATCTCTCTCTTATAATACTTACCTTATCTAAAGCTTTTATCATCAAATCCGAACCCAAAAAGGCTATCTTCCCTACTTCAAACCACCCAATCGTGGATCGACAATATCTACCATATAAAGCTTCAAAGAGAGCCATTTCGATGCTAGAGTGGTAGCTATTGTTATAGGAAAACTCAATGAGCAGAAGATGTTCATCCCAACTCCCCTTTAAACTCCAAGACATAAGCCCTTAGAATCTCCTCAACAGTTTGTATGGTTCGTTCATCTTGGTCGTTCGTTTGCGAGTGAAAAGTCATACTAAGTTTGACTTTTGTACCATGTTCCTTTTGAAAGGACCTCCAAAAGTGTTATGTGAATTAAGCACCTCGATCTGAAATAATAGACAATGGGACCCCATGCAATCTCACCATCTCATGAATATACAACTTGGCATAATCCTTGGCACCACAAGTTATTTTAACTGGTAGGAAGTGAGTCGACTTTGTCATTCTATCAATAATAACCAAAATAAAATCAAAGTGCTTTCTAGTCTTTTGATACCCAACCACAAAGTCCATATTGATATCTTCCCACTTCTAAGTAGAAAACTCTATATATTGGGCTAGGCCACTCGGCCTTTGATGTTCAGCCTTGAATTGTTGGCAATTATGGCAACCGGCTACGAATTTAGCGATATCTCTTTTTATGCCACCCCACCAAAACACTTCCCTCAAATCTCTATAAATATTGGTGGAATCGAGGTGAATGGAGTAAGATGAGTTACCAACTTCACTCAAGATCAAGTCTTTCAAGCCATCGACATCGGGCACACATAACCTACCTTGGTACTTAAGGACACCATCCTCCCTTGGGAGAAAACTTCTACCTTGACATCCTTCACCAATGACTTTAATTCTACCAAAGAGGGGTCGAGGTCTTGCTTGGATTTAGCCTCTTCTTTTAAGGAAGACTTAGAACCATCGACAACCATCATACCTCCATTCTCGGCCTCATCTAACCAAAACCCCAATCTCGCCAACTGGTGAACAATCCTCGCCAACTCCTTCTTGTCATCACCAATATGAGTCGTACTCTCTATTGACACTCTACTTAGAGCATCGGCCACAATATTTGCCTTGGTCGGATGGTATTGCACGCTCATGTCGTAATCTTTAAGGAACTCCAACCATCTCCTTTACCTCAAATTTAGATATCTTTGGGTAAACATGAATTGGAGACTTTTATGGTCGGTGAACACGTCCATATGAACCCCATATAAATAGTGATGTCATATCTTCAAAGCAAATACCATGGCCGCTAATTCAAGATCATGGGTGGGGTAGTTACGTTTGTGCACCTTCAGATGCCTAGAAGCATAGGCAACGACTTTGCCATTTTGCATCAAAACACACCCTAAAAGATTCTTGAATCATCACATTACACTATAAAACCCTCTAATACTTCCAGTAGCACCAAAATAGGAGCAGTCGTGAGGTTCTCTTTCAACATTTGGAAGCTTCTTTCACGTTCGTTGATCCACACAAACTTGGCTTTCTTTTGTGTTAACTTTTTTAAGAGGGAAGCAATTAAGGAGAAACCATTAACAAATCTCTGTTAATACCCGCCCAAGCCCAAGAAACTCCTAATGTCCATTGGAGTCAAGGGACTAGGCCAATTTCTTACCGCCTCGATCTTTTTTGGATCCACCTTAATGCCTTCACCCAAAACCACATGACCTAGGAATGCATCCTCCTTCAACAAAAATTTACATTTGTTGAACTTAGTAAATAGTCTTTCCTCTCTCAATGTTTGAAACACTATCCTCAAATGTTTCACGTGCTCTACTTCACTCTGCGAATAGATAAAAATGTCATCAATGAAAACCACCATAAATATATCGAGGTAAGGTTTAAAGACCCTATTCATGAGATCCATAAATATTGTCGGAGTGTTACTTAAGATGAAGGACATCACTATAAACTCAAATTTTTTGTATCTTGTTCGGAAATCCATTTTGGGAATATTATACTCCCTAACCCTCAATTGATGATACCTAAATCGAAGGTCAATCCTTGAGAAGTGGCTAGCCCCTTGAAGTTTATCAAATAGGTTATCTATTCTCGGCAAAGGATATTTGTTCTTTATGGTGACCCTATTGAGTTGTTGGTAATCGATGCACATTCTTAGGGAACCATCTTTTTTACTTACAAACAAGACCGGTGTGCCACAAGCGGACTTGCTAGGACTTATGACTTTCTCTAACAAGTATTTCAATTGATCTTTCAACTCCATCGGGGCCATACGGTAAGAGGGAATAGAGATGGGTTGAGTATTAGGGAAGAGGTCTATACCAAAATCTATCTCTCTCTCGGGAGAGACACCAGGGAAGATCATTAGGAAAAACATCAAGAAACATACTAACCATCAAAACTGACTCAATAGAAGGGACTTTAGACTCAACATCTCTAATCTTTACAAGATGATAAATGCAACCCTTAGAAATCAACATTTCAGCCTTAAGACACGAAATGATTTTACCCTTGACCACTGAGTCACGACCTTCCTATACAAGGATGGGTTCATTAGGGAATTGGAACCTAACTTTGCGGGTTCTACAATCTATGGAAGCATCATATGCATGTAACCAATCCATTCCAAGAATAATGTCAAAATTTACCATTTCGAGTTCAACAAAATCACAAGGTAAGACTAAATGCAAAATAGACACGAGGCAACACCTATAGACTCTTTTAACAACAATAGATTCACTGACGGGGGTAGACACTTCAAAGGGTTCACACAACGACTCGAGACTCATATGAAGTCTATTAGCAACAAAAGGGAGTAATAAAAGAGAGAGTGGCACCTCGATCCAACAAAGCATGTACATCAAGATGGTAGATCTTTAACATATCAGTAATGGCATCAGGCTCCTCATCAGCCCTTTGTCTCCCTTGAAGAGCATAGAACTGGTTATGGCGTGGAGAACCTCTTTATTAGCCACCTTATGCCCTTTGATCACCATAGATACCTTTCCTCGAGGATGACCATTTATACACTTGTTCGAACAATCTGTAATATTGTGGCCCATTTTACCACTCCTGAAGGAAGCACCCGTGTTCCTCAAGCATGCACCACCATGATTCCTCCCACACTCTATGAACCTAGGATAAGTCATTCCACCGTTTCCATCTAGGACTAATGGGTTGGGAACCCTATCATTTGCAAACCCTTGGCCTTTTGCATTAGAGGACCCTTGGCCTTGGAATTTGTGGCCTCATTGGAAATGACTACCTTTAGTGCCTTGAAATCCACCATCAAGTCGAGCCCTCTTGGACTCCCCCATTTTTCTTTTACTAATCTTCTCCTCTTCAAGTTGCTCGGCATATGTCATGAGTCGAGATATATCCATGTCCCCAATAGCATGGAGGTGTGACACTCTTCATTAATCAAGTCGGACATACCCAAAACAAACTTGGGCATTCTTGCCCGAGCATCGGCGACCAAGTGAGGATCATATTTGGAGAAGTCATTGAACTTAAGGGAATACTCCCTCACACTCATTGAACCTTGCTTGAGGTTCATGAACTCCATTATTTTTTCTTCCCTCAACTTAATTGGAAAGAAGCAATCTAGAAAAGCAACCTTGAATTCCTCCCAAGGAATGGGCTCGTCTTCCGGTCCCTCCATTTTCTATTAATTATACGAAGTTTGAGTTGGTAGGCCACCAATTAAATATTTTCCTCCAAGCATACCCCCATGATAACCAAAACCTTGTGCACCTCATCAAGGAACTCTTGGGTATCCTCATCAACCTTGGAGCCATAGAACTTCGGAGGGTTCATTCTTGTGAAGTCCCTCACCCTTGAGGCCGGAATAGGAACATGAGAAGCTTTGGCCCTTTGGTTGGCCACGACTCTATCCAATAAAGTGACCACATGCCATACTCGGCATAAGTGACCTTTTTTTCTTCCACTTGAGGGACCTGTAGAGCTGGAGGGGTCGGTTCACCCTCGGGAGCAGGGGCTCATGGTGCTATACATCTTGTAGGCATGATCTAAAAGAGCAAAACCACTCATTAGAGATAGCAAAATCTTAATTCAAATCTAAGCACGACATAGAGTATGAAGAAGTGGATCATTTCCTAAAATGTCACATAACCTCCTATTAATAGTTGTGGTGCGCTTCACAATCATGAACAAGACTCTATTTAACGCAGTGTGATGGAATTTCGAGGACTATTTACAAACCTAGTGCTCAGATACTAAGCTTTGTCATTCCCCAAGCCCAGATGTGACACGGCAATGGGGAAACCAAAAGCACCCCAAACAAGCCTCTTAAGCATTCGTGGAGCATCCTAGGTTTCGCGGAAGCATAAATAAACTACAAACAAGCAGCATATAATTTCTATGGGGAAAATGAGACTTTAGACTCACGCAGTCGGGATGTCATCGGGAAGAGGATTTGCATGAATCACACAACATATAAGTCTAGGGGGCAGATAAGTATGACTCACACTATGGGGATAATAAGGGACTTGGAACTTTCTTCTCAACACCAACATACAACAAGCACATAAGGGAATAAGGACTAAGGGAACTCTTCTATAACTACATAATCATAAGGAGTCAAGCTCGTACATACATAGCATAGTCATATCTAACAACACATCTAATCATAAATAGAACGGGGGCCAAGACATCTCTTAAGATCACCCTCAAAAAATAGTATCCAAAAATATACGAGTCTAAATAAATGCAAGAAAGTAAAGGGATATTGTCCCTGGATGTGGAGGACTCACCAATAGAAAACTTCACTCAAACTATCTAGCCACGTAGAGGAGGAGGATGATAGATGTGAGCTCTGGTTCCTATATGGTTAGATCATGTAGGCAAAAGAGTATGTGTTAGTATATTTGAATATACTATGTATGTGGGTGCAAATGCAATATGAGAACATAATCCATAGGTAAGAAATATGCATAATCATACTTAACGAACATAATCTCAATTAGATATGAATGGAAAATGATTAGTGTATACATGCATGAGAAGTCATCAATCCATATAACATAATATACATAGGTGGGATAGGACGATAACCGACATGTAAGATCAAGCGAGCTACTACTTGGAATTTTGATGTTAGCTCCACACGAAACATGGAGTGGTCTACTTTCCTAGGGTAAACCAATCACTATCCTTATGACATGGCCTTTTCAAAATAGTACCCCCACCTTACGGCATAGCTTTTTTGGTGAATTTTATATGTCATCCTTACCTTACGACATTGCCTTTTTGGTAGGTTCAACCCCAAAAAGGGAATCAATATCATACCTATGGTAGCACATAATTTAGGGATAATGGGAGACTACCAAGGTCCTCTCGGTGCTAGGTCACAATCCCATGAAATACTTGTAATATAATCACAATAGTATCATGCATAGTCTTAAATCATTATGATATCATACTTGGAGTAGCTCAATAAAATTAACTTGTTTCATCATGCTTATTATTCACATAGTGTCTATGAGCTCATGGCAAACTTGTTATCCCTCTTAGTGTCTTAACATGCATAATATGTATATCTTGTCATTGAATATTCATTACTTGAGAAATCTTGACATGCATTTCTTATGAATTCATGGTGAACATGCACACAAAAGGTTAAACCATGTAAATCATGAGTAAATAGCATGAGGGGAGCAAAGTAAACTCAATTGATCATTATTCAAAGAATCCATCAAAACATAGTTGTAACTTGGTTAGGGCATTATCAAACCCCCATGTAAATCATAAATCTTACATGATATTTCACTTTAAAATGATGCATAAGGATGAACCATCATGCAATACATAATAATGTCATCATATGACAAATTTCACAAAACACCTATGACTATTCATAACTTGGTAGAGTAAATGCGAGAGAAATGGTTGAACTTGTGAATAAAAGACTTCCACAATAAAAAACTACATACCTTGCTTTATAGGAGATAGAAAAACCTTAGAAGATGAACGAAATCTTGGAAACCCTAGCTTAAGTTCTTCTCTTTCAAACTTGGATGACTTGGGAGTGTTTAAGAGGATTTTGGGGACATAGGTTTTTTTAAAAGAATGAATGGAATGGAGGGTCTTGGGGGTGTATAAGGCTAGAATGGGGATCATTAGGGAATAAAATGACATAGTATAGGCATCAATTAAATGGGAAAGTTTGAAATTGCCTCTTTAAAATACTGTCAGACAAGACCACGAGACCTCATCTACAGGTCATGGCCTATTCTACAGGTCATAGATGAGGGCCTTGTCTGATGCCATTGTAGAGACTCAGAAGCTTACCTCTTAACCACCTTCCACAACTAGACTTATGACCCATATTAGATTCTACATTCCGTTTGATACTCCTTAGATTGAACCTATGAAAACTTCTAATTTTTCACAAAATCTGACCCTCATTCCATGAGCAAGAGTTACGGATCGTGGAAAAATATATGGCCTGTAAAGGCCTTTGTACATCAGTGGCCTTCCAAATTTGACCTACTAGAATTTGCACCTAGGTTCCATGAGCCAAAGCATGATCCGTATAAACTCTTATGGCCCGTAAGGTACTTCGTAACTCCTGATACTTGGAAAAATTTCTAGGTTCCCTTTTCCTTTGCATTTTCCATTCCTTCCAGCATGAGGGGACTAACACCCGTTATTCATCAGATTTTGCATTGTTTTTCTTGACAATGTACCCTTCTAACATTGGTTCAACTTAGTGGACATCTAACTAAATTATTGATCCAACTGCGTAATGTCCACAAATGAGATTCAATCTTCTGATTAATTCTTGAAATCTCAATTTTCATCCCTGTAATGTCTCATATTGGGTGTTAGCCTTCTTCAACAGCTTATCAAACATCTTCTTAATGCACGAACTATCGACACCAAAATCATGGTTGTGTTGTGGAACATATGCACTGCTTCTAGACCCATCTCTGCGACCCCAATCACCATATTTATCTTATCCCCTATTCTTATCATAGTAACCTCCTTGATTATTATCTCTTAAAGCACCGTCTCTATTGTAGTTCTGACCTTGATTCCCTTGACCATGACACCGATATTCCTAATTGGAATCTTAGGCATTAGTCCAAAACCCCCCTATTTGATCAGTCATAAAACACGATCCTCCTCAAAATAAGGCTCCTCATATAAGGTTGCACAAGATGGCTATGGACTAACCACATTAACTCGCTCCTGATTCTGCTTCATCAACAATCCCACATTAGTACTAATCCAAGACAACTCTTGCAAAATCTCTTCATTGATCTTGTCCTGTTCTAGATTGGCACTAACTAAGAAGGAGATCTTAGTAATCAATTTATCTCTTGAGCCCCATACACGGTTGGTCTTGGCTACCTTTTCTAGTCGCTCGTCTACCACAGGAAATATGAAATCCATAAATAAGCCTCTAGTTATGGTGTCAGCTATTGCTTTGCAATTATCATCAAGTGCCCGATAGAAGATCTCTACCAAGGAATCGTCAACAATCTTGTGGTCCAGAACGATTCTTAAACACTTTGTAAATCGCTCTCATGTTGTTTTGATTGAATCACCAGGCAAATGCTCAAAGTTATTAATCAAATCCTTCAGCTTCAGCTTCTTTGACCTGGAAAGAAACTTTCCAGAAAAGTTTTTTGTATCTTTACCCATATAGTAATAGAACCTTGTGGGAGCTGAGATAACTATACAATTGCATCAACCATGAGAGATAATGGAATGACACGGTGCTCAATGACATCCATAGATAAATTTTTGTTTCCTATCACACTCGTATAGATGAACACAAAATTGTGTATATGGTTATGTCGATCCTCTGATGGTAAGCCTGTGAACAAGCCTTTGTTCTGCAATATCTATAGTAACCCACTCGATACAACAAATTTAGTGTCATCCTTTAAAGGAGGTAACACTATAGAATCTATGACATCCACTACTATAGGGTCAAGCCTGTATTGATTCCATGTATGAGCAGCGGCTTAAAGATCCTATAGTGGTGGATTCACATCCTCGATTGGTGGTGGGTTATCATTATTATTCTTGTTTAGTTCGATGTTTGCAGCATTATTAGTAGTGTTGTTCGTGTTATCCTGGGTCATTATTCTCAATGTTCTGTGGATCTTTGAATTAAAAGGAGTCAAGGGATTGCCTCAACTTGGGCTACTGGGCATACAATACACCTGTATGTTGCAAAAAAACTCAAACTACAAACAAACATAAAATAAGGAAAATAAGGATTAATTCTCAAATCATCCAAATTAAATTAGTTTAAAAGTCGTATTCCCTGGCAACGGCACCACTAATTTGGATATCGCCCAAACTACACCTCCAAATTGAGGATAAGCGGTCATTGTCAAAATACAATACATAACAAATGTTAGGGTCAAATCCCAAAGGGAATATGGCCTAGACCTGGAGTATTTAAGAGCAAGTCATTTAAATTAATCTACTTATTTCTCGAATGGGGGTTGTGTAAACACAATAATGTAAACCTAAAACTATAACAATCAATCAAGTAAAAGATTTGTGAAATCAATAAGAGAAGTACCTAGAGTATTGTATTCCCTATGATTCCCTAACTCAATATATCCATATAATGGTAACCTTTTTCCAGTGTGTAGCATGAAGAATGGTAAGTTATGTTTATCCAACCCTTTGATCCAGACGAAAAATAAATTTCACTACGTGATTTGATCTATTCCTATAGTGTAAAAATACTAACCCTTACCTTCAGTTCAGTACAACCATCCCGTGATCAGTTCAGGTTGATTAGAAGAGAGGAATCACATCGAATCCTGTTAATTATTCCTTTTTCCCATTCATTACTATCTTGATACAGTCAGTAAGAATTAGGCGAGTTTTAACGTTGGCCACTGTTAAAAAGCATTTATAATGAAGAGAAATAATTAATACATACATGCACACTGTCTAAGAACTATGGATTATATGGGTTTTACTTTGTTAGTTCTTCATGGTTCCCACAACCCTAGTTGTGGATTTAGCTATGCATAATCATTGTAGATGAGAGAATCATGTTATGGAATAGCATAATTAAACACTTATAATGATGAATTGAAGAACAAGAAATCCAAAATTCTCTACAAGAAATCACAATGTAATAATCCCAATGTGAAATCAAAGTAATCACAAAATATGAGTTCTCAAGTTGTATCTCTCGTGTGTATCATTCCTCTTTCTAAAATAAATTCTGCAAAACCTATTTATAATAAGTAAAATGCAAATCCAAAATGGAATAGTAAAACTAGACTCGACAAATAAGATGGATAGGGTTATAGGTCGTATAAGGACCTACAGCTTGTACTTGGGCTTTGTACTCTGTATCTCTCAAAAACTGTCTTCAGCCTTCGAGACCTTCCTACGGATCATCTTCTGACTTACAGCGTGTAAAGGGTTTCATCTACTAACTCTTCAAAATCTTAGTCCTCTAGGCACGATCTTATTCACGACCCGTTATCCAACTTACGACTCATAAGTGAACTCGTCTAATAACACTTCAGCATTCAACATATTTTCTGATATTCAACCTATGAACTTACATATGAGCCATGAAAAATTCTATGGTTGGTCTGGCAACTCGTACACTTCAACATCTAAAAAATGGTCTTTCACTGGATCTGACCCACGAATCATCCTATGGCTCATGGAATAAACCACGACCTGTAGAGTGCTCCATAAATCACCAAAAACTAGAATTCTGCAGAACTTTGCCAAAAATCATACTGAATCCTAAAATCTTGTAAAAATAAACACAAAAACACATCAAACCTACTAACATCACTTTGAGAACACACAAAATTTTACATTTTTATGCATCAAAAGTGATGTATTTCAGCAGCACATCACTCATCCATGAACAAGGAGAGTAAAGGGGGCTTGCACCAGAAACTAGCACAATACACAACTTCAAAACTCATGAAATGGACTTTCGGAATTCATTCGGAACCCCATGAACACAAACCAAATTTAGAACCCTACCAGAAATGACGACCCAAACTCAATTGAATCTTCTGAATTTGAATTCAGAGCCTTTATGGTCCCGAACCCAAGAAAGATCATTTAAACTAGTTTCAAACTCAAAAACTCAAAATATTCTCCCTGATTCCTACAGTTTAGGTCAGCGTTCATTTGGTTCTCAACAGAGGCCTATAAGCGGGAGAGACTGCAACATCCTTCCTACTCCTTCACAATATTATTTCACCCTGAGGTCGTGCTATGGGTGTGTATCTCCTAATCATGTGATCGATAGTGCCCTAGATAGACTCACTTTGGGCCTCACTGCACATACTCCGTAACACTTGTCTAAGATCTAGCACCACCAACTAGAGGTTCAACCCCACTGATTAAAGGTTCGGGTAGAGATTAGACTAATAGAGGTGGACGTACTGGTGGTAAGAAAGCAGGTGATATTTCCACTCATTCTGTTGGTAAGGGATTAGCTTCGATGAGTGGAGGTCAAGGTGCCCATTGTTATTCCTTCCCAGGAAGACCCGAGGCTGAGGCCTGTGATGTTGTGATTATAGGTATTATTATGGTTTGCCATTATCCTACATCTATGTTATTTGATCTTATCTCTACTTACTCATATGTATCTTCTTATTTCTCATTGGGGTCTGAGTTGCCTTGTGATTCCTTGTCTTTACCTATTCATGTTTCGACCCTGGTAGGAGAGCCCTTAGTAGTGGATCAAGTGTATCGATCCTGCCTTCTTACTTTGACTGGTTATGAGACTTGGGTAGACTTGATTATATTGAATATAGTAGATTTTGATGTTATTCTAGGTATGGATTGACCATCTCCGTATCGTGTTATTCTTAATTACTATGCCAAGAATGTTACCTTAGCCATGCTAGATAGACTGAGGATCAAGTGGACTGGTTCAAAGGGTTCCTATCCAAGCAAGGTGATATCTTATATCAAGACCCAAAAGTTGATTGATTAAGGGTGTTTGGCTTATTTGGCTTTCATTCGTGACACTGTTGTTGAGTCACCTTCTATGAAGTCTATTCTGGTGATTGGTGTATTTTCGGATGTGTTTCTTACTGATCTACCGGGAGTCCCTCCTGATTGGAACATTAATTTTGCTACTGATCTTGAGCGGATGTGGTTGTAATTCCTTGTTTCCCTTTACTTATTTCCAAATTTTTTATTTTTATTTTTAAAATAGTAAAGAAGATATTTTGAAAGGGTTAGTGGAAACAGCATTTTAAAAAGTACAAACGCCACGTAAAGTATGCACGAGCACAGAACAAATAGGAATCCAACACGATGCACCTAATCAGTACGTATCCTTCGTTGGCAACAGAAGAGAAAGAAGGACACGAACAAAACAACTCCGTAATTTCCCATAATTCATTTCACAACAAACAATTTCTCTCTCTTTTTTTCTCTCTCTCGCGCTCGGCGATCTTAAGCTCTTATCTGGTCAGTTCTTAAATCTCTTTTTCTCTTATTTGTTTATTATTTTCTGATGTACAGTTCTTATTATAAATCTTTTTGCTGTGTTTGTGGATCTATGGATTATTTGAAGAATTGGGTAATCTTTTGGTTCAATTATTGTGTGGTCTAGTTTTCTTTGTTTGCTTGATTTTACGTCTTTGAGGTTTATTTTAAAATCTTACCCTTTTAAGAATTATGAATGTTATTGGGGTATAATATAGCTTTTGCTTGTACAAATTTGGGATGTTGATGAAGCTTTATGACTAGTTGAGTACTCTTTTTTTTTACTCCTTGGTTTTGGACTTTATGTACTACTGTGGTAAGAAATTTGCTGGATTGTTTGATGTTTTGAACCAAATGCCATGTTTTTCGTTTTTGCTCTACTTAACTTAAAACTTAGCATGTCAAAATTCAAAAGGGTCACAGAAATCTGGCCGTTTGGCCATGTTTTATAGTGAAAATTGAAAAAAAAAAAATTGTCTTCAAAGTGAAAAATAATATTTGAAAATCCTGAATTATTCGTTCCTGATTTAGTTTGTGGATGTAGGTATTTTTGAATATCTTGCTCATATTACCTTAGTAAAGGGGAGTCGATATATATGATTCATATAGCCTACTCCAACTGATTTCAGATGGAAGCATGCAGGGGCGGACTAGATAGGGAGTGAAGGGTTCATCCATACCCCCTTCGACAAAAAATTACTATATAGACAAAGTTAAAATTACTCCTGTTATATATATAAAGTAGATGTTGAATCGCTTGGCTTTTTCGTGTGTTAACTTCTTTATATTTCGATCTCCCTTGCTGAAAATCTTCTTTCCACCACCGAAGGCGTGGTATATTACTTGCAGTCCATTAAATATTGGCAGTGATATATTTTCCTTTTTGCTGAATATAACTCTGTTTATTCTGTTCGATGAACGCATGTATTTTCTTTATCTTGTCTTGTTTTCACTGCCAAGAAGAGCTTCATTGATACTTTGCTTGTATACAATGTGGATAATTTCTCTGGGTACTTGGTCAGACTAACTTAAATAGTCTTCCTCAGCCAATATCATGTCTGTCTAATGTTACATGGTTTATAGCGAGCCAAAGCAAAGAATATACTTCCGTTTTGCTGTTGTCTTCGCTCTCGAGATGCAGGTTTATGAGGTTTCTTTTGTAGTTTTGTAATGATGCTGTTATCTCTGTTGTGTTTTGCACAGGTGTGTTGACAGTATGGAACATGATGAGACGGGATGCCAACCCCCTCCGGAAGGCCCTATTTTGTGTATTAACAACTGTGGCTTCTTCGGAAGTGCTGCAAACATGAACATGTGCTCCAAGTGTTACAAAGACATGGTATTGAAACAAGAACAAGCTAAGCTTGCTGCATCATCAATTGAAAACCTTGTCAATGGATCGTCTGCTAGTGAGAGGGGAATGGTCGTTGTTGGCCCTGTAGATGTGCAACCTGATTCTATCGAAGCAAAGTCTATAGCTTTGCCATCAGCTCAAACTTCAAGCTCTAGTGATGTGGCCGATGTAAAGGCTAAGGTGGGTCCTAACCGCTGTGGCACTTGTAATAAAAAGGTTGGCATCACTGGATTCAAGTGTCGTTGTGGTAGCCTTTATTGTGGAGCACACCGCTACTCAGATAAACATGACTGCCAGTTTGATTACCGCTCTGCTGGCCAGGATGCAATAGCAAAGGCCAACCCTGTTGTTAAGGCGGAAAAGATTGACAAGATCTAGAAGGGGAGCATTTGGTGATTTGATTTAGTGTCCAAAAGGGTCCTCCTCTGATTGCCAACATGTATTTTGAGATCTTATTAATCCTGAGGGGACGAAGAACAAAAAGGATATGTGCAGGTTGAAGAATTATTAGGGGAATTTGTGTTGCTCAAGTTTCGGGTCTTTCATTTGTGTTTGCTCCATTTTGATTATGTCTGTCATGTCTTTCTGACTCACCGGTATTCTATCTGATATTACATGTTTAAATGCTCTGTGCAAATCTGGATAACATGCAAAAACAATCATCGACTTGGTTGTGTTTTGTCATTGTAAATTTTTCTTCGTGATCTCTTGCATTTCTTCAATCAATTTTTCGTGTCATCTTCATTTCATTTTTCCTTCTAGATATGTTGAACCTGTATTAGAAGAGACCATCTGAAATTTGGTGATTTTATTTAGTCCAAAAGGGGCTTCCTCTTGTTGGCAATTGGTAACATAGGATCTTTCTAAACATGGAGGCAAAGAAAAAAAGATCTGTGAAGGTCGAAGTTTTATTTGGAGAATTTGTGATGGCTACAGTTTCAAATGTTTCTGTTCATTTGATATCAGTTTGATCTTGTCTGATATATATCATTCTACTTCACGGGGTATTTTATCAGATATATTACATGTCTAAATGGTGTGTGCAAATCTAGATAACATGGAAAACGTCCATTGACATGGTTGTTCATCACTGCTAGGCATTTTAATTTCTGCTTCATCCATGCTTCAGATATCATATTCAATTCATTTTTCGTTTGAGCTTATCTACATGTTCATGCTACTAATTGAGAGCTTCAATTTCAATGTATCAAGTTCTCCATGAGCGCATATATTATGGACTATTCATGTTTTCTGGAGCATAGTCCATCAAATACGAGTTAAGAGAAAATGAATAAAATATCTTACTCGACTCATATTTTAAATGGATAAAAATAAGTTAATGAATAATAGGGGTAAATATAGAATTTTTTACTAAAGTAAGTTATTACTAAAATTAATTTATCAAAATAATACGTTTTTTAAAAAATTTACAAAATTAGTATAAACGTATTTCTTAGTAACGTTTTAGGTTACAGTTTATTTAACGGTGTTAACTTAAAAAACGTTATTGTGAGTAACATTTTTAGCATAATACGTATTTCACAGTAACGTTTTATAATACATTACTCTGAAATACGTTTTACATCTAAATTGTTACTCACAGTAACGTTTCTTAAGAATTCAATCATAAATTATGCAATTTAGTTATAAAATATTAATGACATTAACATTTTAACTTAAAAGATTTTTTGACAATTGTTTTAACTTAAAAATGTTATTGATAGTGACATTTGGCGAATCCACAAATTGACCCATATAGTCGTAGTATGTTCTGATATAGAAAAACATACAAAACATCGCAATCAGGCTAATTTTTTCCAATTACCATAGTTCTACTTTGATGAAAACATATTGTTTTGACCTTGTCTTTTGCAATCTCAACATTAATGTTGAAATATGATTTATCACCAGATTCATCGTGTATTTGTTGATTATCAGTTTTCTTTGATGTCAAGTTTTCATTTAATAAGCTGTAATTTTTTCAATCAACTTAGCCATTTTAAAGTTAAAACGTTATTGTTAAAAAAATTCTAAGTTAAAATGTATTATAGCTAATTAAATTTGAAGGATTTGATTTTATATTTACAAGATTAAATGGCTCGTGATTGAATTTTTAAAAAATGTTACTGTGAGTAACATTTTAGGTGTAAAACGTATTTCAGAGTAACGTATTATAAAACGTTACTGTGAAATACGTATTATGCTAAAAACGTTACTCACAGTAACGTTTCTTAAGTTAACACTGTTAAATAAAGTGTAACATAAAACGTTACTGAGAAATACGTTTATACTAGTTTTGTAAAAAAAATTAAAAATATATTATTTTGGTGAATTGATTTAAATAATGGCTTACTTTGGTCAAAAGTTCGGCTGTGCGGTGTATTTGTTTGCTGAAGTGGGGGTGGGCTGGTTCAGGTTAGGGAGTGGGTCAGGTTAGGGAGGTTTACTTTGGGCTGAGTATGGGTAAAGTGGGCTGATTTTGGTCCGAAAATGGATCAAATTAACCCCGAAAAAATAGAAATTAGAGGGAGAAAAAAAATATATAAAAAAATTCAATCAATCAAGATCAATTTAAGATTTAAAAACGTAATGAAATCGAATTAGTTGATTAAGTTGGTCACGAGACAAATTAAAAAATTAATTAAAGAGCTTGAAATCAATGAAACAAAATAACTAATTTAAATATCATATAATTCACTTTGAAAATAGATCATAAATTAATCAAAAGAAGACCTCCGGAATAATTTTCGTGAACTCATAAAATAAATAGAAAATAAATACGTAACTAATACAATGAAAATATGCATAATATACATATATATACATGCATATAATTTTAAAAGATTAAAATTATCTAATAAGAAACGATGAAAATATATAAATAAAACACATATACGTACACACACACATATATATGATTTTTAAAAGGTTAAACTATTATCTATAAAAATAATAACAATAATAACACAATACATAGTATACATATACATACACATATATACATTCATATACGTACGTATATATAATCTCAAAAGTTAAAATATTATAAAAGGATAATGAAAATATATATAAACTATATATACATACGCATATACGCACGTATACACATGGATATACATGTATATATATAATTTAAAAGTTAACGTAGTATATATAAAAGATAAGAAAAATATGTATACATAATTTATGTCATAGAATATCAAAATTGGGTGTCAATAGATATAATATTACTTCCTTCCCTCTAATATATAGCTGTGAATCATAATTAGCAAATTATAATTAAGTTATTAGTTTATTAGTACTCATTAGATGTATTGTATATATCTTTCCCTTTAATCATGTGTTAAGTTATCTTTTTACTATTTATTATGTGAAGTTTATGATTATACATCACTTTTTCTTGTCTAAATAATTTTGAAAATCATTGTTTTACTTATATATAAAAGAGTATATTTCCGACAGCCGCATCATGATTTTTCCAAATATAGCTAGCTGTCTTTGTCATATATATAAGCTCGATAAAATTAAATATTTCAACACGAAATATTTATCATAGGTCAGAGATGGTAAGATATAACGATTAATTTTGAAAAAAACTACTCTTTCATTTAAGAATGCCTAAGCGTCACATGAGTCGTTCACAATAAGCTGGATAATTTATTTGGGATGGGGTCATATAACTTTGATGTTTAAACTTTTTTACATATAATTTTAAGATGAATAGTGTTTTTCATGAATCTTGGAATTTTGCAATTATTTTTTTTCATTCAAAATTATGCTAATTCATATTTCAACTTGTATAGACTTGAGAAATCAAATGTAGTAATTTTGAACTTTATTGAATAAATGACTTGCTTGAAGACAATCTTACCCATTTTCAATCATAGAAAGACATCTTCAACAGGGATGTGAAGATTTCTTCTCTCATCAACTTGTAAGTCAAATAATAAAAATTAAAATCCTGTTGTCCTACCTTTTTTTGTCCAATTAAATTTGAAAGAATAAAACGCTTCTTAATCAAATCAACTTCAGATTAAGACTCAAACTTAAAATATCAAATTAAAAATAAAGGAGTCTTTACTACTCCAGCACATTCTTTATATCAAATTAAACCAGATAAAAAAAAAAAGACAAGAGATTAATCTTGATGGAATCATCATTGTTGTTCCAAAATATTACAATTTTTGCACCATTGTTTTTTTCTTGGTGCAAAAAAACCAACCTCTTTTTTTTTTCTTAAACCCTACATCTAATAATACCTTAAAAATACATTATTATAAACCCCACTTTTCATAGATCTACACTTGCCATTTCCACCCTTGTCTAATTTTCTTATTTTTATAAAAATATAAAATTCTATTCCTATACTAAAAAAATAAACAAGTAAACATAAATTTGATCCAAATATCACATCGAGAGAAACCAAAAAGTTTCATTGTTATTTGATCCGAAAATATAATATTTGTTAAATAATGGCCTCCATTTAATGTCCCAAAATTAAGGATTCATTGTTATTCCACAGATGATGATATAAGAATTCATGTATTTTCTACTTATGAAAATCTCATTTGGTCATCTAAATTTAATCAATGACTTCGAGTTAGAATAAAGTTTTCTTGTCATTTTTAATGAAAAAATAAAGCTTTTGAAGTATTTAATGATTACGATCTCTCCATTTATACCACGCCTATTCTTATAACAAAATTTTGTTCAATGGACTGTGCAAGAGGATGATATTTATTTGACTAATGGTGAAGATATTGGTTACAGATATATTGAATGGTGAAGGAGTAAAAATTTGTTATTTAGTCATATTTAAGCTTATCCTATTTAAATATAATAAAATAAAATTAAACCTAGAAATACAAAATACTAGAAATTTATAAATATTGTAGGAGGCAGCTATTTTAGACCTTTTATTTTACTTCCTTCATTCTTTTGTAATTCTCAAAGTTTCTACTTTTACGGTCAAACTATATAAATTTTGGTTGACATTTTAAAATGTACTTTTATATTACATTAATATGAAAAAACTTCAATCAGTAATATTTTTCGTATAATTTTTGAATATCTAAATTCTTATTTGAAATATCAAATTAATTTAATTTAATTTAGCTTTGAAAATTAGTCAAATTGACTTTCAAAAAGTGTAACATGACAATTAAATTCTTGATTTTGGCTTATGACTTATAAGGCAAAATCATAAGTTAGAATTACTAATTTATCTTTTGACTTGTTGTTATTATTTTACCTTAAAAATAGATACTTATAAGAACTTTTTAATTTTACTCGGATGGTATCTAAGATCTATACAAATTGAAAATTTCATAATCTGCTCATAAACAATAATTTTTTTTTTACTTTTATAAAAAGAGGAATTATATAAAAGAATCCAAAAAACTCTAGCAAATCAAAGCTGAATAATTTCTTCCTATCATGGATTACTCTTTCAATGCATAGAAAAGTCATCAAATGCATAAAAAATATATATAATGTTAGTTTAAATTACCCTTTCATCAATGAATAGAAAAATCATCATCTTTACTCTCAACATGCAAAATCTTGATTTTTAAAATAATACTTTTATTTAATGCATGAAAACCCATTAATCTTAACATCAAACAATGTATAGAAAAACCATGATCTCAATGGGAAAGTATCCACAAACGACGACTCCAATAATATAAGAAACAAAAATAATAATAATCTCAATGCATAAATAAATCTAACTCAATGGAAGAAGAATTAACTCATTTAGAATTCAAGAATTAGAGTGAAACTCAACTCGAACTCAATTATGAAGAATTAACATGTGGGGCGCGTGGAAGAACTCAGTCCAACGCTATGAGTAACCTTACATACCGGAAAGATTTGAATTCTAGAATAGCTTGAAAGAACTCACAAGATTCTCTTGAAACTCTAGCTTTTCCTTTTCTTCTTAGCCCTACTTCTTAAGATGAATTAACGTAATGATTAAAAATTCATGATTAGGAACTGGCATAGGGTCGAAAATGACCTCAAAACGATAGGGTTTTAGTCTAAGATGAGTGGGGAAAGGACTAGAATGCCCTTGCTTTTAAACTGGTTGTCAACTACCGTGATAGAGCAAGTCTGCAACACGGACTTGTTCCATTTCAGTTCATTTTTTGACGAAAAACTTAAAACGCGTTCAGAAACTGTTTTTTATAAAATAACACACAAAACGCATTTGTCTAATATGTTTTATGGGTATTCTATGTAAATCACACTTGTCCAGTGTGTTTTATGAATAAAACTCAAAAATAAACTATGACGGAGCAGGTCCGCGACGAGGACTTGTCGAGTACCCTTCTAATTTGCAATTTTTCTCCAAAAAATTATCTTTTGATCTGGTTGGCCTAAAATTCAACCGAGACCACTTTCCCACACAATTTTTCGTGTTGATCGCTATTCTGACCTCGAATTTGCTGAAAAAGTTTGGAAAGATGCGTTATGCAAGCGTTCTCTCATCTAGGGGTATTTAGGTAATTTTACAGGGTGTAACACAAAAATGAATTGATTCGCAAATTATCAAATCGTCATAACAAAGAAGCACAAGACTACAACATCAACGAATGAGTACCATATCTAAAGTTTTTTGAATTCTGATTATCATTATTGAAATATTTTAAAAGTATATTAAAAAATTATTTAAATATATAATTTAATTTTTTTAAAATATAACAATTAATAAAATTACTTAATTAGAGTTCATATAAGTAACATATATAAGTAATAATTCAAGTTATCAAATCGATTTAACATAAAGGCATGAGACTACACCAATAATGCACGACTTACTTGAATAGTATCAACACTTATGAATTGTATATTTTTTTTATGATTTGAATAATGGTGATGTTTATCATGTCGAAAGTGTTTTAAATTTTGACTATCTTTTTCAAAATATTTTCAAATTACATTTAAAAAATTATTTAAAATTTTTGCAGTTAACTAGATTAACATTTATGAACTATGTGATTTTATGTCTCGCCCTAGGAGGGTACCCTGGGCGTGACCGACACTCAGAAACCATTGTTGGCTCCCAAGTGAACTACTTGGTCTCATCACATTCATTCAATCACAATCTAACAGCGGAAGACATCAATAATCCAACTCAATTCAATATTGTGAAAATAGTTTGAAAAGTACAAGTCTTTAAAAATGAAACATCAACTCTAATCTATCATTGTCTATGAAGTCTCTATCTTTAATCATCTAGATGGTGCCAATGACAAGTTCATGGCTATCTCAAACAAATAAAAAAGTACTAATTTCAAAAGTAAGAAAGACATAAGTGGTATCCTCCAAATGTGGGGAATTACTCACCAATCAGTTGATAGAAGATACGATCCTTAACGAAGCGCCTGTTGGTGATCTCTACTACTTATCTCTGCATTATGAAAAGATGCAGACCCAAATGGATGTTAGTAAGTAGAATGTACGAGTATGTAAAATAGATGGAAAAAAGAACATAATCAAGATACTTAACTCAAGGGACTCAACTCAACAATTAACTCGACTCAATAGACTCAACTCAACCATCAACTCAATTCAGGAGACTCAACAGACTCAACTCAACTCGGAAGATAGGGGACTCAATCAGAATGTCAAAAGTCAAAAGTAAAAATATGATTTAGACAGAGACCAATCACATTCAATCCAATCCAATCAGTATACTATCATGTCTTATTGAGAGTTTCTCTAACCGACAATCATCACCTATGAGCTGATAATGATACAACGAAGCGATGTCGTTGCCACATCCATCCAATACCTTGCCAAGGTAAAAGACATCCCATCAGTGGATCCACAATTAATAACATCAAGTCCTCATTTTGGGGCAATAGGGAAACATCCGATTTTACGGTTCAATCCTCTCCTACGCTGGCTACATAGTTATTGAGTTCAAATTGGACTTACTCTTACTCAATTTGGTGCTTAGTACTCTTCCCAAGACTCAACATGCTCATAAAACATCAATCTCATCGGTTAACTCATTTAATTAGTCTCATTGGACATTTGTCAAACTGAATTCATCACATCAATCATCGACTGTTTTATTAGGAACATTCATTTAGTAATAGTTCATGACTCATCAAAACTCTCTATCATCCATCGTTCAAACTCAAGATATTCAGGTGCAAAAATAGAGTTAAAACATTTATAAATTTTGTAGACTCTTCTGGCTCAAATCATACTCACGTATACCCATTTAAGTGCAATATATAAAAAATACAAGAATTCATTCTAGGATTCATGTAGAAAAATAAAAATCATCTATTACAAGTGTTTGATTCATAAAAATCATCATTCATGCAAGATTACATAAAAATACACCAGGATTTTAAAAAAAGCTTTCAAGAAACATCCATGGAAGGTTCAATTCAATCAATCCTATACATAGGGCACATAGAAGAACAAAATCCATGTTTTAGTTAGCCTTACATACAAAGTTCTTGAAGAAACCCTTGATTTGGAATCTTATAGCTTGAAATTGAGAAACCCTTCTATGAAGTTCGTGAAGTTTGAAGAAGAATATTGATTCAAAACTCTAGGTTCATGAAGAAAATCTTGAACTTGGAGCCTTTAGATATTGTGAATTGGAGAAATCCATTTTTTGAAGTTATTAATCTTTGGAAGAAGAAAAATTAGGAATCTTGGGAGTCACAATACATATAATGTGTTATTAGGTTATAAGATGGACTTTGGGAAGTTATTTAAGGATCATCAAACTTGAAAAAAATAACTTTTTGATGAGTTTCGACAGCCAAAATGGCGGTTTAGGGGTCCCATCACCGAATCATTTGGTGGTACACCAAATTAGGACCCCTGGTCTCCATTTTTCATAGTTTTAAAGCTTTCACGGAACATTTCGACGGTCAAATTCGGCGGATCGTCGAATTTAACAGTCCAAACATGTTTTAGTATAATATTCATAATGTTTTACTCCAAACTCATATTAAGACGAAATTGAATTCTTTGGAAAGATAATTCAAATATCTACAATTTGATATATTATGCGTCACCTAACTCATTATGTGCTGAGAGATATGTTCATTTGAAGTTGACCCTTCTATGAATTCATACCAAAACTTAGTCGATAGAAATGTTTTGAACTTGGCTTGACCTTGGGTGTCCCTTATGGCCTCAAATCACATCCGACACACTTCAAATATTTAGAAAAGTCCTTAACATACATTCACAACTAGGATTTATTGACTCACCTTATTTCATAGAATTTCATATCGGAACTCAATCGGTAAGGAGGATTTCATCTCAACTTTGTGTTTAAGGATTTTTGTGATCCTAATTCATCTCAAATCTATTATCCCCCTACAAAATAGACTTTAATACCTATATGCAAGGTTGGAATCACTCGGCATGATCTCATACGCATGAGAGAGAAGTTCAGATCTTAGCTTAGAAATTTCCAAGGTGTTACATTTTATGGCTCTTATAATGCACTAATATATATTATGTCTAAAGTATTTAAAATTTTGACTGTGTTATTGAAATATTTCTAAATTAATATTTAAAATATTATTTAAGTAAGAAGTTTTAATTTATTTAAATAAAATACTTAATTTTTTATTTGATTTGAAGTCATATTAATAATAAATATAAGTATTGATTCACAAATTATTAAATTTGTGTAATATATGGGGCACAAGACTACAATATTAATGTGTGACTTTCTTGGATTGTTGTTAACTATGATAGACACTTATCATATACTTTTTATAATTGACATATAAATAAATAAGTTTTTATTGACATTAATTGATTATTACATAACTTATATTTTAAAATATTTTAATATCTAAATAAATACATTCTTTAAAAAATTGGCATTAATTAAATCAATTATTTTATATTTTCTACGTCAAAATATGTTTGTATAATTATTATTTTTTGTTATTTTCACTTGTATAAATAAATATTAGAGTTTAGATTATTATTAATAAAATTAATTTTATCATTATGCTACTTTACTTCATTATAAAATATCAATAGCTTACATAATTAACTAATATTTCTCACTTTTTTATGCTTTTATGAGAAATTTAATATATAAAATTAAAAAAAAGTGAGCCTTTTTCCCAAACGTAAATAATTATATTAGCAAACTAACCTGGAGATTTTCAAAAACTGTCAGCTTTGCAAGCCGTTCCGGGACCGTAATTTGCGAAGGGAATTCGACAAGTAGTACCTTTTTCAGTTTAGGCATACTGATATCATCCCTGCACGTTACTTCAGACAACCTGAATGGTTCCTGAATATGCAAAATTTCAAGTTGCAGAAAGCTATCACCATTTACCTCGCAAGAGAGATTCATCTTTTCTTCATTATGTTTGCAGGAAACCATTTTAAGTATTCTTAATTTGGGCAATTTCTTAAGTATTGCCAGTTGATGACCGTCTACCATAGCTCTGACAAGAGTAAGCTTGACAAGATTTGGAGGGAATGCTACAGAGTAGTTGTACATTCTTACGGGACCATTCAAATACAACTTCACAATATTTGGATAGGACGACAAGTTTATTTGCTCACTTGGATCCCTGTAGCAGTGGAGCCTCAGAACCTCCAGCGCTTGTGGTGCAGGGCTCAATGCTGATAATATCTTAATGGTAGAATCAGATACATCCTCTATACCCAGTTTCCTTAATTTGCTCAATCCGTGCAACAATCTCGGTTCAAAAAATTTATCGTGCATTGACATCAAAGTTTGTAGATTATTAGGAGGCAATGAGTACATGTTTGGGCTTTTAGAAAAGTAACCACCAGATGCTTGTAAAAAACCTTTATACCAAACATGTCTCAATTGTTTAGACTCCCAAACACCAGAAGGAAGTCCAATGCCGCTCTTTCAAATATCTATGGTCTCTAGATATTTGAGCTTGGCAATGCTATTTGGCAGGTTTCCACTAAAGTCCCCCTTCAATCTCAGATAGCGCAAGCAACTCATGTTCCCAAATTTATTTTGGATACTGACATATCAATCATAAATTCTAGGCACGTCTACGACCAACACTTGCAATAATTTGAAGTCAAGACGAGCCATTTGAGAAATTATCCAACTGTGTTTTGTGAAACAAAAAAGTGCACGAAGCTTCTTAGGCTTGGGATTTAAACGGAAGAACTCATTCACGACATTTTTGTCAGAGTAGAACGTAATCCTTCGCACCCTAGAAATGTTGCCGTGAATACCAAATGCATTGTGCTCGGTGTGAAAGAAGTTACTTTCCTCAGCCAAGTCCACACACAAACTATGTAACAAGTCATGTATTCGGCAACTTGAAATTCTTCCATCATATGTCCTTCTGGCAACTTGAATCAGGTTTCTGGTAGCCAAATCATTTAGGAAATCCCCTGCCAAATCTTCAGCCTCTCCCCCATTACCATTCTTTGCAACTATCAACTTCTCAGCGATCCACATGTTCGTCAAATCAAAAACTCGAACTTCATGGTCCTCCGGGTAAAGGCCAAAGTACAAGAAACATGGCCTTAATGCAATGGGCAAATCATTGTAACTCAGAGCCAATACCTTGGTACATCCATTTTGAATTTCATGACCCATACTCTTAAGTACTCTGTTCCACGCATGTTCTGTTCTTTCTCTTTGCCTTAACATACCTGCTATCACCACAATGGCTAGTGGTATACCTCCACATTTCTCAACTATATTTCTACCAATATTTACCAAGTCAGGTGAAGCATTGGTCCAATTATTATTATCAAAATTAAAGATATTCTTGCTGAAGAGTTCAAAGCTGTTCTCGAAATCTAGGGGTTGCAACACGTGGAGCGAGGAATCCCCACCTATGTATCTGCCTACGTTACTATTTCGAGACGTGATGATTATCCTACTGCCAATTTTTGAATCACGTTTAGGAAGGACAAGTTTCAGATGATCCCAAATTTCAACATCCCAAATGTCATCAAGGAGGATAAGATACCTTTTTGTTTTCAAGAGTGATCGTTGGTTGCCCTCCAAGTTATCTTCCCTTTCCTGTTCCGTCAGTCCAACTTGTTTGGCTATGTCGTGTAAGATTTCTCCCGCCCTTGGCTGTTGTGAAACGTAGACTAGTCCCGAACACTCAAATTGATCCCGAACATGCCGATAAAGTTTCTTGGCAAGAGTTGTTTTCCCTAGACCGGGCATGCCAACTATGGAAACTACTCCATAAGGCAAATCATGATCAAGTAATTTAGCTTGTAGCATGTTGAAGTCATCATCCAAACCGATGACCTCTGTTTCATCAGCATGAAGGAATAATCTTCTCTGGTCAAATGGAATGCAATCATTATTGTTGTTACTTGTATCAGTCATGTTGTAAGTTTTCCTTACTCGGTCAATGTCCGTAACCCTTCTTTTTATCTTCTCAATCTCCATAGCAAACTCATTGGCAAAAGAAGCACAGGGGATGCAAGCCGTCTTTATGAAACAAATAGCACTTTTGCACCTGTTGGATTGTTGAACTTTTGGAAGGAATTCATCTAAGAGATCCTCCACATCACCTGCCAATTCTTGAATATCTTTTAATAAGTTTTTCACCCTTGAATCGCCTCCAATTGCCCTGTCCTTTGCATAGCCTATGTATGATCGGATGTGTCTCATTTCTCTCTGGAGCCAATCGATGTCTTCTTTCAACCAATACAAACATGTTCCTTCTTGAACGAGTAGATCTCCAACTATTAGTGCAGATTTATTGATGACTATTGTAAGAAGAATTTCAGTCATTTATTTTCTCTCTTTTTCGGTTGCTAGAAAAAACTGAGGATAAGTAGAAGAGAAGAAAAGATGATTGGAAAAGGAAAAGAAAATCAGCTTAAAATAGTTGGAGTCCACGCCCAAGTCTCCTAATAATGCCAAGTAAATTGAAAGACCAAAGAAAGAATCAGGAAAGAAGGAAAGACACATGCAGTCAATAAGATAGTCAAAAGAATTTACTCTGTCCCTTCTGATTTAAGTGTCGGCCAGTTTGATTCAACATGAAATTGAAGAAACTAAGAGTGAACTTTAAATTTTGTACTCTTGAATTAAAGACGTTTAAATTTAAGAAATGAAAGAAATATATTACTTAGAGATGTATGTATATATATTTTTAGAGAAAATGTTCAAATATGTTATTGAATTATTAGAAATGATTTGTATATCTCATTTGTTAAAAATTTAGCTCATTTATGCATCACCATTACAAACATGCTTATTTATGCTAGAGGTGACAATTGAGCAGGTTGAGTTAAATTTGAGTGGGTCAAAATGAGTCAAGATAACAAATGGATCAAGACCCAACCCAACCCAAAATTGCTCGAGTCAAAACGGGTTGAATAATGGGTTATAGAGCGGGTCAAGCCCAACCCGACACAACTTTTACTTAAGTTTTACTTATTTTATTTGTTCTTTTTCAATATTTTAGTACTTAATTAAATTATATTTTTCTTCATTCTAGCTATATAGAATATATCAAACTAAAAAAAAGTGTTTTAAAAATATTTTGACAAAGATCCACTACAAGAAAAACAATCTCTAAGGAAGGGAAATTTGGTCCCTAAAAGTCCAAATCTCGTCCCTAATACACATTTGAGACCAAAAAAGACTGGTCGTCGCCCGGCGTAATAGCTTCCTTCAATATTTTAGCGACGGGATAAAAAACTGGTCGCCATATCCTTTTAGAGACTACATTTCTGGTCTCAAATAGACTATAGATTTTAGGGAATGTCATATTTTCAGGTCGTTAAAACTCTTTAGAGACGAGAATGACCATCAATGACCTGGTCCTAGAATAGCTTTAGCGACCATCAATGACTTGGTCCTAGAATAGTTTTAGAGACGAGCATCATTCTAGTCCTAGATTATCCATTACAGACAACAACATTTCTGGTCCTAGCTTTGTTTTTAGAGACGAGCAACGATGATTGTTTCTAATTTATGACTAGTGGTCCTACAACAATTGATCACACCAGAATGAAAATTCATACACAAATATCAAATTACGACTGAAAAACCTCGATACTAAAAGAAGATATCTACAGAGAAGAGACATAGGAAGATAGGTATAAAGATCAAGTGTGCCACTAAGTATAATAATCTGGTTAACATCACATGATTTTAGTTTCAATATTTGCTTAACAAAAAATATAAGCTAATATCCGAGCTAAAATATTGTATAAAATTTTGCATAACATTCATAGCAAACTATTAATGAGCTCATGCACCTTCTAAATTTGTATCTTGACTACAATGAACAAAAGTTTGGAGTAAATCTTCAGTTTCAATCTTCATGAGGTGTTACCAGATATATCAACAAAAGCTGCAAGAAAATAGGAAAAATCATTCAGAATACATGTGGCAACAGAAACTATAAAATGCACCAAATGAAAAAAGAAGCGATTAAGTGCTTCTAATAGACCTTCGGCTCAAGAAGAGGCATGTCAAAGCAGCTCAGAAATAATGATTATTGTGTATGGAAAATACACTACAACACTAGAAGTATTCAAACAAAACACCAGCTAGAAGAATAAAATAAATGGAAAAAGGAACAGTGAAAAAAAAAAGAAATTAAGAGCCTAGAATTTGGATCCAAAATGATGAAGTAAATTTGTACACTTACTAACCATTTTGTGTTTTTGGTTGCAAGAGTAAGGGCAACAAGGGAATGATGAATTTCTGGCTGATTTATTTCAATCTTTTTATCTTTTTGCAAATAAGAGAAAGGAAAAAGATTGTGGGAAGGTGAGACAAGCTTAATTTTTTTTAATTACCTGTTAAGAAATATGAAATCCATATTGATCCAGAAGGGGAATATAAGGTTATATTAAGAATAGATGTGGCAACAGAAACTATAAAATGCACCAAACGGAAAAGAAGCAATTAAGTGCATGTAGATTGTACTGTAACAAAAAAAGAACAAGAGTTTGCATATTTGCATTTCCATTTACATAATAGCAGAAAGGGAAAGAACAAACTAGTGGTAGTTATTCAATTGTTGTATTAACAGAGAAGTTCATAAGATGCACCCACTCCCACCATAACTAGAACCAATTACTATGCTGAGAGGCAGTTTGAATAGAAAAACAAACAACATTCAGATTAATCAATGTTCAGGTCATTGTATCAAGCAAAATGCTTAGCATGAATACAAATGAAAACAGATCAACACACAGGTCATAACATTAAGAAAATCATTTTTTTACGTTGCTTGAAACAACAAAAATAGGCACAAACTAGCTAATGTCATCATCAATACAATTTAAAGCTACTACTCCACCAATGATATATATCCCACACTGTCCAGCTTCGGGGCTCTTTTAGAAGAGGCTACACAATCATCTCAAAATGTACCCACTCATGAGTCATCCAAAACCCCATCAATGGTTGAGGTCCTATCATTACCCCTCTTTTCACATAAAAAACAGTAATGTGCATCAAATCAGACCCATAAGACCCATGATACGTGTAGTACATTCAACATTCAAGAGTTAACACACAGGCTAACTAGAGTTCTCAAAAGCCATGAACTATTAATTTGCAAGTTCTTTTTCTCATAAGTGATGGAGTTCTTGTGTATCATTTACATTCCTTGACTAGTGGACACTATAGAGTGTTTAAGTCCTTTCCCTTGGTCTTTTCCTATAGAACCTGAAAAAAACAAATCATATTACCAATACTTTAACATTGTATGGCCCCCTATAGGATCTGACCCAATGAACATGTTGCATTTCCAATCTTTTTTCTCCTCACATACTCTTTTTAATGACTGTGTTATAAATATGTAGAAATATTGGCAGAGTTGTCTAGGAGAGAGAAGGAAGCAAACATAGGAAAGGACTTCAAAACAGAGATAGTATTATAGGTATCTACCAGTTGTCTACTGTTATTTTGTCTGTTGAATCATTTGTTTTTTCCTTAACATATGAACGTGAGAACAATCATGAAATTGATATTGAAGAGTAGAACACCATGGAAGTTACATATTTTAAACAGGAAAAACACCAACCTCACATGGTATGTAACTCTCTATTTATGCTTCAGGGTTGGGGATGCTAGCCGCTACGGTACTGGCACACCCTAAATCACTAACAACGTAGAATAATAATAATAATTATCACTACAAGCAACCTGCTACACACTTGTAAAAAAGAAACCATAATAGTAAGCAGCAACATACCACACTACTTAATTCTCTGAGTCATAATCATGTTTAGTGACATCTGTTGATTATGTTTCGTTTGTTTGCACTTATTAAAAAAGAGTTAATAACTGCACAAAAGCGAGACTACCCTTCTCTAAGTGAACTTTCTATATGCAAATCAAAAAGACACCTAGCCAACCAAGCTTCCCAGCCTTGCTCGTTGCTTCTAAAAATGTATTATACACAACCAAATTAGGTTGCAGTTCAAGTGACTTCATTTCTAGAAATACATACTTTCAACTGCACAGTAAGCGAAGGTATCATATGTATATTCTTTCCTTCTCATCTCTGCAAAGATCTTAAGGACTTGTTCAAATTGTCTACATTTGAAGCAGCATTTCATTAATGACGTATAAGTAATGACATTGGGGATATAACTTGATTCTACCAACTTGTTGAGACATTCTTTTGCAGTTTTTTCGCTTTTCCTCGTCCTAATTTGCACAACCCATGAATAAAAATGCTGTAAGTTGCTAATTGGGGAATAAATCCATGACATTTTATACTCCTAAATAACATTAAGGCACTCTTTGTATATCCATTCATACAAAGACCATTAAGTAATATATTGAATGTTGTTCGATGAACAGAAATATCTTTCAAAAAAATATCCTAAAAAACCCTGTATGTCTCATCTAACTTTCTTAATTTAAAGAAGCAATGCATTAATGTATTGTAACTCCAAAGATCAGGAAGAATACTCATCTCCAGCATTTCTTCAAACAGATCAAAACATTGAGATAACATGAAATATCTGGCAGCTCCAACTATTAAAGAGACATATGTAATAACATCAAGATTAATTCTTACCTCTTTCATCCTATAAAGGATGGAATAACCTGCATCAATGCCAACAAAGCGGAAATATGCAGTAATAAGTGTATTATAAGTAACCATATCTGGTTGTATTCCAATTCTTATGCCATCAACTATAACAACTTCAGCTTTCTCCAATTGTTTGGCTTTACAAAGAGATGCGACCCAAATATTCATTAACCTGGTTGAAAGTCTACCTTTGAATGTCCACATCTAATCCAGGAGTAAAGACCTGCGACCTGAATTATTTTTTAACAAAATATCAGAAAAATCCTTTTCAGATATCAACCTTTTCTTTTGGGATTACAATATAGAAGCATCTTTTTACAGTAAGCATTTTCAGTTCAAATCCATAGATGGAAATGACAGAGAGCAAAGCAAAACCATTGCACCAACCTCGATGAAGGTTGGAAGAAGAGGCCTAGCATAGGGTCCTTTCCGATGAAAATCGATGTATTTCTTAAGGTCGGTATCCAAATACTCAAAAACAAGATAAAGAACTGGCTTGCTTTTTTGTCAATGTGTTCAACACAGAGAAAACAAACGATGTATAGAGAATGAGATTGCATCTGAAGAAGTGAGATCTCTCTAAGGGCAGTAGGCGGTATCCCTTCTTCATCCATTTTGAGACGAGTCTTCTTGAGAGCCTGTTTTCTTGTCTTTGGCTTTGTATACTTTGCCATAGGTTCCTTCGCCCACCTTCTACAATCTCTCGTATTTCTCCATGGTGAAGTTGTGGATTGATTAGACAATTGAGCGATGAAAACATGGAAGAAAGACTAGGGAAATTTTGGGATGAAGCTTTTACTCCGATAAAGAAGTTTAGCAATGGAAAAGACAGAAAAGAAAAAAAAAACCACGTTTAGAAATCTGAGTCCACAGAATTCACTGTGTGTCCTTAAGGAATTTAATCCCCTCACTGTACCC
>JBCEWC010001381.1:0-41701 GCA_038996855.1 Solanum aculeatissimum
CTTTATGGGATGGAGCAAAGCCCTCTACGTTGACTTCAGCCCTGAAAAGGATCATTCCCCCCCCCCCCCCCCCTCCTCTTACCAAAATAAGTCCTACTATCAGACTGAATCAGGATCAATCGAGCTAGTGCATTCCAACTACTAGATGATTGAATATTTGGAACTGGGACATAATTATTTTTACAACTCCGAAATCGTGGCTAAAGAAGGCTTCCATCTTTTACAAGATTGATCTCCACATTGGAACTCTTTAACATTATTCACAAGAACTTCCAATTGTTGCTTTGATAACACAATCTTGATTCTTTGATTCTTGCAATTTTCATTCTTGTCACATCTAGGTGAATCACATTGTTGAATAACAAAATATTCATCACATTTAATCAATTTTTTATCATTGGATAAATCATTTTCTTGATTATTCAAAGATTGAGATAAAAATAATGTATCAATACAATTTCCCATGATTAATTGCATGAAAAATGAGAAAAAAATAAATAAATTATGAGTTATTTTACAAAGGACTATCTATATTTATAGTGTTGCCATAGTGATAAATAATATTGAAACGTGCAGGCCACTTTTTAAGTTAATAAAATTATGCAACCATGCATATAAATATAAATAATTTATTTACCTATTTTATGATCCCTCAGTCCTAAATTTAAGTAGTTATCATGTTTCGATTTTGGAGATCAGTCAGCTTGACAAATGTATATGTTCAAAATTAAATTGGATTAGATCAATTCAGTATATTACAATATTAAATATTCAAGAACTATACGAAAAGTAATTTTTTTAGGTCAATTTCATGATAAAATACACTTTAAAATATTACTCAATGTTTATATAGTTTGATTCTCGAAAATGAAACATGAAAACCAATTAGGGATGAAAATAGTAAAATTAATATGGATTTTATGAGTTTAAGATTGTAGAAAATTTTAGTGAATTTAACATATATACTTACGATATTTGTCGAAAATATTGAGTTGGATTGAATCCGTAGCTCAAAATGATTGACTTTTGACAAATAAGAATAATATATATATTATTCTCTGAATATTCTACCCAATGAGAAAGTGAAAGTCCAAAGGTCAACTCAATGTTGGTGCCAAAAATTAATTTTTTTTCTTTAATAATATTAAGTATCTGCTTTGGGACTCGAAAAAAAAAATTATTAACTTAAGAATTTATTATATTCTAAAGTTATGAATTGTAAAAATAAAACATGGCATAGTTTTTGTGATCAGTGACAATAAATTGAGGGTATAATAGGAAAATAAAAGTTGTCCTATCTTGATTTGTAGAAAAATAATAAGTAAAAATGAAAATCAAATTAGAAAAATTTTCACGTGGCATCGCGATGAGATATACAACAAAGTAATATTTTAAACAGAGCAATGATTAGTGAAGTATTTTATTAATCATTAATCAAATAGTATAACAAATTACTATATAATATAACAAAACAGTTAACCAGTCATCTGGTCACCTACTTATTATTCTTTTTCTGCAATTTTTTGCATTAAAATAAAACTATATACCTTGTATACATCGTATTTGGTACTATTTTTATTAATGAATACGATAATAATACAGAAACTAAGACACTCACATGGAGCCCAAAACTTTGTTCTGGACTCTTTAGAAGCCCAATTAAGAAAGTCCAAAGTAGGCCCATTTAAGTGGCCCACATTACATAATTGTGCATCCTTGACCATTTTCTTCATAATAGTAATCATTGTTCACAACCTTTCCATAGCTAGACGGGCCGGGCCCAGGCCCATAACCATATGAATAGTTACCATAATATGGGCCGGGCTGTGGGGGTACCGGTGTCCCGAAGTACTGATAACACGGGCCACCGGTATAGTAACATTGCCCACAACCACACCCCGGCATTGCTTGGGGGTATCCTTGGACCGGTGGCATCATCATCATTGGTTCAGATATCCACGGTGTTGCCACCATTGCGGCTTTAGGACCATCCTTGGGCTTTTCGGAATCTTTTGGTTTGTCCTTGGGCTTATCAATGACAGTGGGCTTTTCTTGTCCTTTGGGCTTTTCGGGCTCTTTCACCTTGTCCTTGGGCTTTTCGGGCTCCTTTGCTTTTTCCTTGGGCTTTTCGGGCTCCTTTGCTTTTTCCTTGGGCTTTTCGGGCTCCTTGGGAATTTCAAATGTGACAACCTTGGGTTTCTTCTCGGGCTCTTTGGGCTTTTCGGGCTTCTTGAGCTCTTTGATCTCGATGCTCTTGATTGTTTTACCTCCTTTACAACACAATTTATCGCGAATCCTTTCAGGACTACAACACACTACAACAATAGTGATAGTATTGGCCTTTTCATCATACAATTGATCTCGAACCTCTACAATTCAATTCGTTTTAACATTAAATACACATGAACAAAAAATATCTTATATCTATAAATAATACAGATAACCTGCTTCGACACGTAAAAAATAAAAATAGAGACTCACGAGGCATTTTGCAGAGAATTTTCTTGGCCTTCTTGTAGCAGCAAGGGCATTGAAGATCAACCTTTAGTACCATTATAGTAGTCTATTAAGAAATTACAAAAAGAATTATAAGATTATTTAATTTCCTTATTGGTAAAAAAAGAAAATTGAACAATTTTATCAAATATCTAAAAGAAAATATGTTTTTCGTGAATAGACTACGAGAAAATAACATCAGATGAAACTGAGAGGACGAGAGTAACTTGTAGGGAAGAGAAGAACAAACATTACCTTCTCTTTGTGATCATGACCACCCATGGCTAAAGAATTGAATCTAGAATGAAAGAGCAAAAAAAGAGTGTGATATTAATAGTATGAAAAAGAGGGGAAATGAGTTGGAAAAAGAAGATAAGGTATGGTGTGATGTTAGGAAGAAAATGAAATTGTTGAAATTTATGATATTATTGATTGATATACATTGTTTGGTGGCTAACTAGTTGTTGATTGCTGACTATATACTCTTTGTTTGCATGTGATACACTTTGATTGTCACACCTCACCTTCCCATTTTCTTTACTTTTTGTTTCAAACCTAAACATTATTATATTTTCATTTAATAGTAGTAGCCACTAGAAATAGGAGCGAAGCCAGATAAGACCAACAGATTTGGATAAATCTCGTAAACCTTTTTGACTTCGTCCTATATTTTCATTGTATATCTTTATATGTTCAACAAACTTGTTCAGTCGTGTGCTGCAGGGCCCATTCTTATTCTTCACCGATTAAATCCGGATCGTGTGCTGCAGGGCCCATTCGGACGGATCATGTGCTGCAGGGCCCATTCGGTGGTGGCGTTTCCAACAAGATTTTTTTCATTACCAAGGCTCGAACCCGAGACCTCTGATTAAGGGTGAAGCAGTCTTACCACTGTATCACAACCCATATTGATAAATTTGTTTAGTTTATTAAACCAATGAATAGTTTATAATTTTGTGTCTAATTTATTTCATTTTTTATTGTTTAGATGATTTGTATTTAATAAGGGTGATTTGATAAAATTACTTTTATCATTTGTTGTTTCTTAATTTTCGTGTCAAGTTAATAGTGGATAATTATTGTTGGATAGAGGGAGTATTTTCTTATTTATATTTTTAAAGTTTTTTTAGTGAAAATTCTAAGTCTACCACGGAGTGATAATCACTTCTCTACTACGCATTTATGGGTTGATATTTGGATTAATTTATGTGCACTTTATTTATCTATTCCCACCGTTGCAGATACTGAATAATTCTATCTATCAAAGCTTAAATTAAACAAAAGGGATAATTTCCAACATTTTTTAAAATATTTTCATTGAATTGACATGAGAAAGGTTGAAATTTTGTTGTGTTTTTTTCATATAATTTTTAAATATCTAAATTTCAGTCGTAAAAAAACTGAGTTACTCTAATCCAACATTTAAGTTTCGAAAAACAGTTAAATTAACTTTCATAAAGCGAAACATGACAACTAATATGAGGTCGAGAATAGTATATTTTGCTTTTGTTGGAATAAGGAATCAACAATGATTCATAATAATTTATTTTAATAATAAATTTTTTAGCTAATTTTTATTATTTTTTATAATGTAAGAAAAAGTAAAGAATAGAGTAGGAAGTGGTTTTAGTTTGTTTAGTGTAATAATGGAATATGTACCCCACATGGCAGGTATGCTTAACCCATGTTATTTGTTCACTTAATCATAAAAGGATTTAATTAATTATATGAAAAAATCTCCTATAATTAATTGAAATTTTAATTAAAAAATGTGATTCTACAAAGATTTTTGACATTTATTTATCTTTTTTTTTTTGTAAAACAAACTTTATAACTAAAATAATATTTATATTGTAAAATATAATTGATTCCAATATTTACTCTATATAAATGAAATTTAACCTTTTATAAAAGGTTGTTTGCATTTTTTTTCTCCTTTGATATAAGCCTTTATTTATTAGTTATTAATTTTTTTTTAATCTATTCATTGATAAACAAATAGAAACTATTAGCTCAATAGCGTTTTATATATAATATTCTAGACAGATATTATGAGTTGGGGTAAGGAATAAAGATGATAACAGAACGGGGGATAAATTCATTCAAAGTATCATAAACATTACACCCTGATCCCCAAAAGCAAATTAACAGATCGGGGGTACGAAAGAGACGACCAACGTACAATATTATTAATGAAATTCATTCTTCATTTTATTTTTTACTATGAGAGTCGTTTTTCTTATCTGCAAGAAGCTTGTTTCCTCGAGAAAAAATATTTTTTTAAAAATACATAAATTATTTTCCTCCTACATAAATTCCAAAAATATCCTTCCCATCTCCTTCAAAACCAAGAATCTTTTAGTGCTTTTTGTTGGTTTAAAAACTTAGATGTGATATGTGACCAATAGAGTTTCAATATTAGACTTTTCTTCCATATATATGATAATAACCCTAGAGAAATAATTATGACATTTGGGACCCAATAACTTAGCATTCAAACACTTGGAACATCCAAATTCTAGCCCCCTACATGATGCAAAATTCTAGAATTTTGATCATTAAATTAATGGACCCTCTAATAGGGATAGATAGGGACATGGAATATAATCAATCAGAATATTTAATAAACGATTATAGTAAAAAGTAAAATATTATATTTATAATGAAGGGTATTCAATTGAACCCCCTTAATTATTTTGAGTCCTAAAGGTGTAACAATCTAGTCCGCTAGTGATATTATTCGCTTTGGGCCTAGGCCCGCGCGACTTTAAAACACGTTACTAGTAGGTAAGACTTGTTTACGTATATATCAAGCATCTCTCTTGTGTTTTGTCGATGTGGGACTTTTCATCTTAAAATGGGTTGTTGCATACACCCCCTCTATGGAATCAGCATCCTCGATGAGGTTTGGCTTATCGCATGAGATTTGCCTAGACTCAACATTGAAGTTTATCCCGCCTTATCGGGATTTGTCTAAATTCAGTTGAACTCTAGCCCACATTGATAAGGCTGACACAAGAGTGGTTCTGATATCATCTTGTAACAACCCAGCCCGCTAATGATATTATCCACTTTGGGTCTAGACCCATAAGACTTTAAAGCGTGTCACTAGCAGGTAAAACTTGTTTACTTACATAGGCAATATCTCTCCTGCGTTTTGCTAATGTGGGACTTCTCATCTTAAAATGAATTGTTATAAAAGGGTACACACTAATTTTGAAAATAAATTAATTTTTATTCACTGAAAATATATATAATGTATTTACTTTATCAAGTTAAGTAATCTATGATAACATGAAATTAATTAATTTATATCAATCACATGACCTTAATTTGTTAACTATGGACATCCTTATCTTATTGCTAAAGAAAGATGACAAAATGTTATTATTGGTCAATCAAATAACATGGTGATAATTGATTTTTCCCCTTATAATTATTTGATATTGATTCGACTAATTCAGATTTATGCGACGCATAATTTATTAAAAAGCATTTTAATAACAATAACATATTTAGTAATTTAATTTTATAAGTGAGATATGAGAAAAGTGGTGTGTAAGTAGATCTGAAGATTGAAAAATTGTTTTTTGTTTATAGACAATCGATTCAAATAAAGTAAATTTGAAAATAAAATATAGTAACTAAAAAGTCATATTGGAAAAAATGAATAAGATAATAGTCATGATAACAAAATACGATAATCGAAACAAAAAATTTTAAAAATATTTTCTATCTGATTTTTAAAAAAAATTTCATGACTTAAATTCGAGACATCTGATTAGACGTACAAAACTCTTCCTACCCCACAACCCCTTTTTCACCAAATGAGCCTATTTCAATAGTTGGAAACAACCAAAAAAGAAATTATCACAAGGGAAAAGTTCCCTTCAGGGACGGAATCTAATCGAAAATACAAAAATGAACGAGTTATTAAAAATTATCGTTCATTCACACCTAACATATATAGCAAATTTAATTGAAGACGTCTTTCTATTAATAATGTAATATAAGTGAAAATTGAAATGCATGAATAATACGCGTCATACATTAGGAAAATATCATATACAAATTTATTTATTTATTTTATTATTTATTCAGTGTTCGATACTCATTGAATGGTTTAACTAGCTCAGATTTATGTCGAAAAATTTCAAATCAAAGAGTTTAACACTCTCTGCTTAAAACAACTTCATACTCAAAACTTGAATCCAAGACCTGAGAAAAGATTCACCATTCCACTATAATTTTTTATGTTTGAATGAATTTAATTTAAATTAAAAAATACCATATATATATTTAAAATATTAATCAAAATAAATGCTCTATCAAGGATCCTTCAAAGGAAAACAACCTAATAAAATTAAAGTGAATTGAAAAAAAAATACATAAATTATTATTTTAAACAAGTTGTCTCAATCTTTTTTTTTCCAATAGGCAAATCTTTGACTAAATATTTAATTTTTGGTTCATCATTAAAAAAATACTAAATTCTATAGCCTAATTCATATTATATTCATAAATAATAATAATAATATATTTAATATAATTTCATAAATAAAGAAAAAATAAAATATATCTAAATATTAATCTTAACTTTCTTTACGATTGATGTAGAAAAGTTATTTCTGATCGATTTTCAAATTAAAGAAGCTAAGGTGGCAAGAAAATATGACAACCAAATAATAAGATACAAAGTAAATGTGAATCGATAAAAAATAATTTTAAAAATAATTAAAATATTTATTAAAATCATTTTTCTTATATTTAGTCCAACTTGTATGTGTAATATTTGACTAATACATTTATTTTTTTCTGTCGGTGCATCTGAATTTAAAATAATAATATTCATTTATTTTTCTTTATCAACAATAGTTCAATGATTGATACATGACCAAAACTTCACATATTTTTCTAATAATCAAAATTATTGAACCAAAATAGTCAAAAAAGAAATAATACTAATTGAATTTTGCTTTGAAATTCATTGCTAATTGATTGTTCGTAGCTAACAAAATTTTATGAGAATTCGCGATTAAACTATCGCAAAAATAAAATTAAAAATAAATTAAATAAATTATATTATTCAGCTAGCTAGCTAGCTGTGAAATCTGTATGTCGTCCTATTCTTAGTCGGAAAATTCTTCTTTTGCTTCTCAACCTAGTCATCAGATATATTAGAATACACGTTACTCATTCGTCTTTTATTGAAAAGATCACTTTCCAAATAACTTACCTGTGTTAATCATGCACATAATTTTTAACTTGAGGTAGGATATTTTTTTTTCATGAGATTCATAATTACAATTTCTTTTTACACATTTTGCTTCTTATTTGAAAAATTAAAAAGTCACTGAATTTACAAGTAATCAAAATTAAAAATGATTATGATGAATTGATGATTAATAAAGTAAAAAAAAGTATTTCATAATTAATAATTGTTCTTGGAAAGGTTGGTAGGGAAATGTGCTAAATATTTTATTTGTCAACCAAATCCCTTTGCTTGGAAATAAAGGAAAGATAAATGAGGGAAACTAAAAAAAAAAATCAAAAAAATTATGCGGACAAACAAATATATACTGGTAATTAGCTAATATAACTATAGTTTGGATTAATTATGGTTCGCGGTAAATATCTAATTGTAATTACAGTTTGAGTTTTGTATAATTCGCGCGATAATACAAATGTTGTGCGCGAATGCAGTTTGAGTTTTGTATAATTTGCGTGATTTATACTAACGTTGTGCACGATTATACAAAAGTTGTGCGTGAATCAAATTGTATAGCGAAAATATACAAACACTATGAATTGTATAGCGAGTTATACAAACATTGTGTATGAATTGTATACCGAAATATACAAACGTTGTACAAAAACTGTGAATTGTATAGCGAATTATACAAATATTGCGCAAATTATACAAATGCTGCTATAATTATAGTTATGAAATATAACTATCCAAATTATAGTTATGGATCATAATTAAGATGTTTTTTAGTGTCTATATGCGAAAAATCATTGGTGGCAAATGTTATTGGGCTCACAATAAGTATACCATGTGATGGAAGGCCCATTAGTACCATATACATAGCCCATAATAAGGGAAACACAAAGATACGAAAGTGACTTGTCCAATTTTATTCCCCAATATTAATTTAAGTTATATATTGTGTAGTAATAAAGGAGTACTTGAATAATGATATATTATATAAACGTGTTCTTCAATTTGATCCCACCTGATATCTGTACGCTCTAACTTTGTGTATACACAAATAAAACAGTTAAACTTGTATAAAGTTGAGCAAGTAATGTATCTACTATCAACCGATAAGTTTCATTGAACTAACATCGTATGTACAATAAACTAGCATCTGTTAACTTTGACGCATCATTTGTAGGTTAAAGAGCATCTAACGCAAACCAGGCTTTCATATCTTCAATTCCATTATTTTTTTAAGAAAATAAATACTATACTATCAGTGGCGGAGTTAGAATTTTTGTTAAGTGGGTTTAAAATTTTAAGAAGTAGACACACAAACTAAGTGAAGGGGGTTCGACATCTATTATATATACATAAAAAATATTTTTACCATATATAAATAGTATAATTTTTCGTCGAACGAAATTTGAATGAATCCCTAATTTCAATGTGGCTCCGCCACTGTATACTATGATCGACTACCTCTATCCTTTTCTTTATTCTCTTGAAAACTCTTAGCTAGCATCGTAATTCTCGGCTATCAAGTATCAAGTATAACAAAATATGCCAAGATTCACGACTATCAAGTATCAAGTATATCAAGATTAAAGAGCATTCAACGCAAATCCATCCTTCACATCTTCAATTTCATTATACTAAGAAAAAAAATAGAATTCAAATTCATACATCACATAAAGCTAAGTTGTGCGGACTCTTCACTTTCAATGTCGCATTCGTGTCAATTTTTTTAAAAATAAACTATTTTTGATGAATCCAACACATACACACTGACATTTTTGAAGAGTTCGAGCAACATAACGTATCCAGTAGACTAGCACCTGTAGTTATTATATCTTGTCTGAATCAAAAGGGAAAAATATTGACATGTTTTTTTTTAATAGTAACAGTACATAATTATTGATTGGTTGTACATTATAAAAAAATAAAAATAAATAAAAAATAAAAAAAGGACTGGTTGTAAATTTTGTGAAGGACAAATTATAAGAAGCTGAGTCAGCAAAAATGACTACTGTACTGTCTGTCTTTGAATTATATTCTGCAATAAATAAATTATTATGTGGATATGCTCGATACGGAGAAAAATATTTTCTATGATAAATATTATTTTAGGAAAATAAGTGATATTTTTTATATTTAGTATGTAAATAAATATATTATTTAAAAATATTTGTATATGATCTAAGCAAATGTGATAAGAGGAGGGTAGGAGTGTGAGGAGTGAGGACCATTGGGGTAGGGCGGGACGATATAATTAATGTGAAATACCATTTATAGAATTTATTTTCCCAATTTATATTATCCTTATCTCTAAAAAAACATATTTTTGGAAAACTTTGATCAATTGAATATGAAAAAATTAATTTTTTTTTGTATCAGATAGTATTGAGTATTTACATCAAATCAATATAAATTATCATAGTCAAGTAATTTAATAAACAAAAATATACATTATTTAAGATGATTAAGAAATAATTATGTATATTCCAATACAAACATCCTATACAAATATTTTTCCCGTTTAAAAAAGAATGACCTAATTTAATTTAACATGGAGTTTAACAAAATAAAGAAGATTTTTCAATTTTACAGTTCTAAATTAAAGTTCACTCAAATATACGAAAATACCCTTTAATCAGGTGCCTTAAACATGCCACGTACAAAATTGAAATTAATAAAAAAAAATTTAAAAAGAAATCATTCTTTTTTAAACAGACAAAAAAGATGGTTATTTTTTTTGAAACCGAGAAATAATTTTTTTTATTTTTTTTACTTTTTCATTATTATCTTTTCTTAATTCCTACAACTTAAATAAGTGTAACTCTTATCTCTTTATATATATATATATCTATCCAAAGAGTTATATTTTTAAAGAAGGAAAAAAGAAGAGCTTTTCAATTACTTTCTTTTACATTAAAAATCAAGAATTTGTTGGAGCTTTTTGACTACATGGGTGAGGTATGTTCAAACACATTAATTCTACAATCTATAATTCAATTTTTTTAAATTTTATTTTCATAATTTTTAACGAAAATTATTCAAAATTTAAATTTTATGAATTTGAATTTATGATAATGTACAAAATTCATTAGTTGTATTTTTTTAGTAATGATTTTTGTAACGTATACAAAAATCGAGTCAAAACTACTGAGTTCAGATAAATTCATAATAGATAATATCAAAAATCTATCCTTAATTATTTTTCTCTCTTTATATATATATATATATATATATATCTAGAAAGTATTTTTTTCATTGAAAATCAAGAATTTGTTGGAGCTTTTTTTACTACATGGCTAAGGTATGTTCAAACATAAAATAAATAAACAAATTACATTCAACAATCCATAAATCAATCTAATTTTGTTTAGTTTAGTTTCATATATATATATATATATATATATTCGAGATTTGAATTTTATGAGTTTGAGTTTGAATTCTATTATCTTTTTCTTGTTTTAGTGAATTTTTGTTAACAATAATCTTATACACTAATGATAGATAATAAGAAATATACAACTTTTGTACTTGTTGAATTAGTCAATTTTTTTTTACAAGAATCTTGTACATTAGTAACATCAATAGCGAAGACAGATTCATGATTTGAATTTTTATAATTTTGAGTTTGAAATCGATTATCTATACTTGTTTAGTGAGTTTTGTGACAAGAATGTTGAATGATTGATAACGAAAACGTATTCAAGATTTAAATTTTACGAGTACATTTATAAAGAAGTTGAATCAAAATTACTGAATTCAGATGAACCCCGATAATAAACACATGACCTCATTTGTCCTTTGATAAGAAGGGGGTATATTCTTTTATTTAATTCAAATTTTAATCAAAGTTTTTGTTTTTTTTTTTTTTTTTTTTAGGAAAAGGAAAACAAAGGGGAGGAAGTAAAAAAGGATGAAGAAAAGAAAGAAGAAGAAAAGAAATTAGAGGGAAAAAAAGAAGATGAAATTCAAGAAATTGTGCTCAAAGTTGATATGCATTGTGAAGCTTGTGCAAGAAAAGTTGCAAGATCCCTCAAAGGTTTTCAAGGTATTTAATTTTCTTAATTAATAATTAATTACCTCTTTTTAATAAAATAATTATCTATAATGAGTTAATTAGTGGTATTTTTGAGATGAGGGGCTTTCGCCTTTCGGAAACAGTCTCCTTCTATGAAGCAGTGATAAGGTCTTCGTATATTTTATCCTCTCTAAACTTCACTTATGGGGTTTTCTGGGTAAGTTGTTATTGTTGAATGAATTAGTAATTTGATTAATAAGGAAATTATCTTGCTATATCAAGTTAAATTACATTAATAGTTGGAAAAATGTTCAAATGTATCCCTAATATTATCCAAAATTGCTCAAATAAGATGTTATATGTTACACTTTTGGTCCATTTATATTCTTGTCGTTAACAAATTGTATCGAAGATATCTATTTTATAAACGAAATCCTATTCTGAATTGATTAAACTCCACTTGTCTTCGAGCAAAAACGTTTAAATTTATCTTAAACTATAAAATATAAACACAAAAAAGACAGACTGATACATCAAATATTTCACGTTAATAGAATTCAAAGAAGGATTGTATATATATACAACCTAATACAAACATTAGTATCAACTTTCACGAGTCGTAAATAACTTTGAAGTTATTCCAAGATTTTGTTTATATAAAATAAAACACATTCAACTTTAATTTGTTATAATATTATAATATTCTTTTCTTTTTGTATCCATATGCTTTAATATTTTTATTTTTTTTTAGCATAATTTTTTTTATTATGTAAATGAACAGGATTGGAGGAAGTAATGGCAGATTCTAAGGCTAGCAAAGTGATGATAAAAGGAAAAAATGTAGATCCTCTCAAAGTGTGTGAAAGAATTCAAAGGAAAAGTGGTAGAAAAGTGGAATTAATTTCACCTTTGCCAAAGCCACAAGAAGAAAATAAAAAAGATGAAAAAAAAGAGGAATTGCCCAAAGAAGAGAAGAAAAATGAGGTAAATATTATTATTTAATTCAACAATAAAGTTATTTTCGTGTGATTTATATATATATTATGAGTTTGAGTTATGAGATTAGCTATTGATAGACGTTTGCGTCAGGATAAACTGACTACATTACACTTGGTAGGGGTAAATAATCCTAATTAGTCACTAGTAATTGTATATTCTCCTTGCTCAAATTCTTCGAAAATATCGATAAGAGTGTGTTGAATTCTTCAAAAATAATAATTTTTTTTGAATAACTTGACATGGATATGAGTACAATTTTGGAGGATTCTATTTTGAATTCGATAATTTTTGAAAAAAAAACATGTCGATATATTTATTTATTTTACTATTACGATAATAAATCATACTCTTTTTATCTCAATTTTATATGAATTAATTTGACTTGAGACAGGAAAAAGTATTGCTTCTAATAGTCAAATATATATATCGCTATAATTTTTAAAAAATCCAACACAAATAATATTTTTGAATAATTCGAACAATAAAAAAAATGTGATTAATAGAAATATATATAGGATTAATAGAGCAGCCACACAGTTTATGACTGTTGTTTCTTAGCTGACAAATGAAAGCAACATAACAAAGAGTTTTTACAGTAAAAAGTTTAACAAAAAAGACAAGTTTCTGAGCAACCCACTTGGGGGGTGGGGTATGGGGTGGGTGTGGGGGTGTGGGGTGGGGTGGGGGCACACTATACAATGTGATTGAAAAGGTAACTGAATCTGTGGTGTAGATAGAGTGACAGAGATAGGATGCCAACTAGGAGGTTTGGATGAACATCGTTCATCGAGTGACGGAATTAAAATTTTTATCGAATTTAAAATATAAAAAAATAAACATACAAAAAGTAGGATGGGGTTCAATGCCTACTCTCTTTGTATATAAGTAATTTTAATTATGTATATACAGTTTAATTTTCCATCGAAGAGATTCGCATGAACCCCTGAGTCTTTACTAGCTCGGCCTTGCTTCCGCCTATCTAGTTTCACCACTAACAACACTCCGTATCAAGATTTTTTTCATTTCAAACCTTAAAATCTAAATTTCTAAATATCCATTCCACTACGATTCTTGATAGTAAAATTTGTAATCTTAAACATAGAAAAATCCAACGTAGCGGGACCATATTCTTACTTACATAGTGGGAAACTTCTTAATTTTTTTTAATTTTTATTTCTCAACAATTTAATCAAAATATATGTGAAAATAACCACCGAAAATTACAGGTGGGCTACTCTCCCATACTGCCATATAGTAAAATCTTGAAATGGGACCTATAAGAGATTCACGAGACTGACATTTCAATATTTTGTATTATTATGATTATAATATATAGTTTTTCAAAATACTACAAAATAACAATCCCAAGACAACAACTTACACCTTTATTTGGATGGTTGTCACGTCTCGTTTCATAATATCTCGTATCATATTATATTATACTGTACGGTATGTTTTGATGAATGAGAACGTAATTCTTGTTGTGCTCGTGTAATTGATAGTGTAGATAAAAATATCGGTTTGAGATGAGGTTAAATGGAGTAAACATGGTCGGTCTAGATTGAGGGGTCGATTTTTCTAACATTCATGTCGTTAGGATTAGAGTTAAATAGTAAAACACGATCAATCAACATTCATATAGCAAATCTAAATTGGGAGTAGTTATTGTTGTTGTCATGTAACTAGGGTTAGGTTACAATGTAAATATATTCCTCGTAGTATCTCTTGTATAAATCTAAATGTTGGATTGAAGTGACTTTCGAATGGAGAAATATGATCAGTGAGGATTAAAGAAATTTAAAGACAACATTTGAGATTCGAACTTATGACTTGAAGTAATTTTTGAACCCCGTTAGTACTATACCCTTGAGCCAACCCCCAACTTATTTGGTACTGAGACGTTGTTCTGTCTTTGCGAATTTATCTATAGGCACTTTTCATTCTTTATTGAATGAATAATGCTTTAGTCCTATATTTTCTTTGTCATTTCTTTATTTCATACATAACTAGTCACTCAGAACGTGCATTAACGCGTAAATGTCATATGTTCTTCACAAAATCGACAGCCTCCTCCGGTCATAACAGTGAAGATGGCAGTTCAGATGCATTGTGATGCATGTGCACAAGTACTGCAAAAACGAATCCGAAGAATCAAAGGTACATCTCATATGATTTCGATATTTTACAAATTCACATATCAAATATGTTATTGTAACGAACTTGTTGGTTGATAGTTAGCGTGAAACTAGTCAATTCATGCTTACATATAGTAAAAGAACTTGCAAATGCTCATATCAAATATGTGCATTATTATAACGAACTTGTTAACTGATAGTCAGCGTGAAACTAGTCAAATTCATGTTAGAATCCTTACATCGATCTATAACGAACTTGCAAATGCACATATCACATATCAAAATATACTATTGTGCATTAGTATAACAAACTTGTATGTTGACCGCCAATGTAAAACTAGTCAATTCATGTTGAATCCTTACGTATGTAACGTACTTGTAATTGCTCATATTAAGTATATTTTTGTGCATTATGGCAACAAACTTGTTAGTTGATAGTCAACGTGACGCTAGTCAATTCATGTTGAATCCTTACATCAATTGTGACGAACTTGCAAATCCACATATCAAATATATTATTGTGCATTATGGTAACGAACTTGTTGGCTGATAGCCTTAGTAAAACTCGTCAATTCATGTTGAGTCCTTACATTATGCACATATCAATTATGTAATATGTTATAGTGCATTATTATAACCATCTTCTATGCTGACAGTTAGCGTAGAACTAGTCAATCCATGTTGAATCCTCACATTTGTAACGAACTTGTTGGCTGACAGCCAGTGTAAAACTCATCAATTCATGTTGAGTCCTTACATTATGCACATATCAAATATGTTATAGTGCATTATTATAATCATCATCTATGCTGACAGTCAGCGTAAAACTAGTCAATCCATGTTGAATCCTCACATTTGTAGCAAACTTGTTGGCTGATAGCCAGTATAAAACTCGTCAATTCATGTTGAGTCCTTACACTATGCACATATCAAATATGTTATTGTACATTACTATAACCAACTTCTATGCTGACAGTCAGCGTAGAACTAGTCAATTCATGTTGAATTCTCACATTTGTAATGAACTTACTTGCAACAGGCGTTGAATCTGTCACAACGGACCTTGGAAACAATCAAGTCGTAGTGAAAGGTGTCGTTGATCCTGAGAAGTTGGCGAACGACGTGTACAAGAGGACAGGGAAGCAAGCTATAGTAGTGAAGGAAGAGGTGAAAAAGGAAGAAGAAAAGAAAGAAGAGAAAAAAGAGAAAGAAGAAGAAAAGAAAGGAAATGAAGAAGAAAAAGGCAAAGAGGAAGATGATAAGACAACAACAGATATCAAGAAAAATGAATATATGTATCAAAGGGACAACATTTTCATGGAGTATGCTAATTATACCCCTCAGATTTTCAGTGATGAGAATCCTCATGCTTGCTATGTCATGTAACTTAGTATCAATCAGTGGCGGAACCAGGATTTCTGATGAGGGAAGTTGGAAAATTTCATTGCATGTGGTGCGATTTTCGATATGTTCTAGTCTAGTATATGCTAATAAAGATCTATTAAATTGGCTATTTGAGAGATTTTTCTCAACATCTATATAATAATTTTGGTGTTTTTGTGCTATATAAGTTGTTGAACAAGATGTACATACTTCGAAAGTTTTTAGACCTTTGAGCTTATATTATGTTATCCCTTTTCGCAAATTCTGAACTTGCCATCAATGCCATAAATATCCTAGAGTAAATACATAGTCGAACATAAGCTATTTGGTTGTTTGAACGGTACCTAATACAACCTCGTTGAGTGAATCGAGGACTAGGTTTGACCGTTCTTCAAGCATGGCATTTCTGCAAGAGATTATTTTCACAGCTCAAACCAGTGACCTCCTAGTAATATAGCAACAACTTTACCGTTAGCCCCAATAAGATATTCTTTAACCATTTGGGCAAAATGACAGCACCATGGAGAGAGTATTTCAAAAAGAAGAAACAAAATAAGAGGGGGTGATCTTTAACATTTCTTTTGTCATGTCTATATTCATGTACATATATGCTTTTTGAGCACATACAAGGACTAAGATACAGTAGCAAAATTGGACTGTATACAACAAAGAAATGAAGATACAATAGAGAAATGAAGTAGGAATAATGATAGTAATTACATGAGCCTTTCCTCAACTTTATAAAATGGTGTAAAAAGATCACTCTTCATCGATTTCAAGGCCTGGTATGTACTCCAAACTCACGTCGAATACCACAGGGCTGTTAGGAGCCACTCTTGGCCTTCCAGGAGCTGATGCCAGACCTTTAGGAAACGCCAACTATTCAACAGAAATATGTATAAGAGACTTCGTCTGATGAAAGATCGTCATTAATCTGGACGATTTCAAGTCAATTGCCAAGAATGCAGTTAAGTGTGAACATAAAACAAACAGAATGTAAGCTATTGCATAGATGAAAAGTTTAACACCCCAACCAAAACTTCAAGGGACATATGTAGAAAAGTATAAGGACATCCTCGAGGATATTACTTTGAATGACTTCTCATCAAGCACAACAAATTAGGAGGATAAAGTCTGAGAAAACTCGAGGCTTGGAACGATAGCAGCTTTGCAGGTAGCTTCTTATCTGTGTAAACCCTAGATATATTACTGTTCTTTCTTTATGCAAATAAGAAACTGAGGGGTCGTTTGGTAAAGTGTATAAGAATAGTACTTAATAAGGTGTATTAGTAATGTTGAGATTAGTTAAACTGAAATTATTTCTTATTCAGTGTTTGCTTTGGTGTATTATCAAGGGTAGTTCTATCTTTAACCTTATTTATTCATGTATTAAGAACTCGTCTTGCTAATACCATGATTTTGCTATGTATTAGTTATACACCCTATATTACATAGGGTGAAAATCCTACCAAACAAAGAAGTAAAAAATATCTCAGCTAATACATGTATTATCTTTTCCTTAATTGCCTTGCATATGTAAAATGAGAAATTCAGAAGGCAGAGAACTTACAGATCCAGGTACATACAGTCGACGTAGTCCTCCAACTTTCATGCTCAGTATCCCTTCATCAAGTCCTTTGATTACCTACTCTAGCCATTGAAATTAGTTAGTTATGTATGAACTGACCAAACTATGAAACCTAATTCTTCACCTGGTATTACAGTTACTGAAATCGTGAAATCACAAATTTTCATAAACATGTATTAAAGTTTTACCTGTTCAGCGCCTACACGGAAAATGTAAGGTCGACCTTTCTCCAGGGAGCTGTTAATTCAGAAATCAAGAAATCTCGCGAGAGTTAAGACTTTTGAAGAAACAATGAATTGTAAACCTCATTTATCCTAAATGCAGAATAAGGAATGCATGCGTGTTTTGAAGGAAAGGAGATTCACACTTCTTAAAGGAGAAATGGCAAGTTATTTTTATTAGGTTACATGTATGACCATTATGAGGAAATGAAAAGAATAACTTCTGCAACTTTCCTTCATGTCCAAAACAAGCACCAAACCTAAAGAAGAAATTGTACCAAAAATATTTACAAGGAGAACCTTCCTCCTCTCTTTTCTTCTGGAGGCTATGTATATTCATTTACTTTAAGACTTTGTCTTTTTGTTTTTCTTCTGTATCGTTATCCTATTTGGCTGCCTATCAGTACATTACATGCCTGCTTATAAATACGCCATGCTGCACCAGCACATACAATGTGTATGTGCTGATCACATTACAACATCATCGCCTTATTGTAAGAACCATACAGCATTCATATGCTTCAGCGGATGGAATTTTCAAATGACCAAAAATGCCAAAGCTTGTTTACAATTTTGTAAAATATTCAACAAACCAATCAAAGTACAATGAGTGTAATGACCTGTCAAAAACTTGTCCTGAGGGAACCATGGCAACATAATTTGCAGCGACCTGTTATCGCGAAACAAACTTTGGCTGATCAAAATAATGAATAGAATAAAGTTTTGAATAGAAATTACAAGGATGAAGGAGTTAGACATCTCTTCTTCCATGAAATAATTCAAAATATGTTGAAGGAGCCAGATATCTGTTCTTACACCTTAAATAATGACGAATTACTTTGACTAGACTACACTTTTCTCCATTTTTTGCATGTCCTTTTCTCCTCAAGTCCCTTTAAGTTATTTGCGATAAAAGACAACTTTGTAATTTGAGAAGATGAAGCAGCATAAGATTTTACGATTAATTACAATATGGGTAAGGTAACCAGCTAGTTTGGTGAAGAAGCAATTTCATTGCACCATCATTCGTCCTTCACTTATACATAAGAATCAAAGTATCAGAAATCAGGATGCATACCTGGAAACCAACAGGGGGACTCGGGCCTCGACCTACTTTGATGTCCTTATACTGCAATCCTGACTCGGTTGTTACCATAGGAACCTTCATTTATGAAAAAATTCTACTATTAGTGGGGTATTCAGGTTTCCCACAATAAAGGATATGTTTGCAAATCTTTGACTATAAGTATACTTCAGCAATCAAACACAGCATCCTAAGTTGATGGATATTCTATTAAACTCATATGTAAAACATGATTATATTATTTCAAGTAAATGATGAGTTCTATAATAGATACCAACTTGAAAAATCTCTGAGAAAGATGATTTGGAAATGAAGCTATTTTAGTTCAATTGTAAGACCTATTTGGGTCTTGTTATCATTTGTCAGCTAAGTGTCTGAAAAAGACTACCAGAATAAAATGGCACTCCTAATTAATGCTAAATTACAACTTCATTGTAGCAAGAAGCTTCGGACCATAGCAGCTGGAATATCAAATTTTGCAAATCTATGCATGCATCTATTAGTTGTATGTCCAACTAAATGGATTTCAAATCACTAAATCTAAATAGAGCATCGAGAATTCAACACACACCATTAAAATATTTTTGGAAACATAGAAAAATGTACAATAGGGATAAGTGAGACTTGCTCAAGTGATTGAGCACTATACCATTGGTAGGTTGAGGGTTCGACTCACACTGGAGGGTAAGTGCGAACACTATTGATCCCCTTTGAAGAAGGTAAAAAAACGTTGAGTAGGAACTAGGGATGTCAAACGGGAGGGTTGGGTTGAAATTGAGAATGTTAGAGTAGGTTGAAATAGAAATTGGGTTGGGTTATGTGAAAGTGCAGTAGCTTCTTTTAGACTAAAAACCAAATGCAAGGCGACGAACTTCTCTTGAAATTCGCATTAGTCTGGCAGATGGCTAGCACTAAATGAATAAATAAAATCCCTGCATCACATTGAATTATTAACACAACAATTAGTTTCCTCACAAGGTTCTTTATTTGTTTAGACCATCCCATTTATATTACACAATTTTTATTTTGTGAGATCCCAAGTACTCAACATCATTCCACTCATAATATTACCTCATGCAATTTTCACAACTTTCAAGAGTTCAAAGTCATTTAACTGTTCAAATTTTAAACTTTGATTATGATAGTTGCTCTATTGAAGTAAGTTTTCAGTAACTGGTTTAGCTCAAACTTCCTTCTTGCATGTTCGCCTCCACAAGGCACACTATAATAACAGGTAAAGTTCAATGGGCAATGTGTTCAACCAAAGTGGTTGTTTTCTCTGCGACTATGTATCCCATAATACCCAATAAACTGATAATTCATAGCCTCAATTGCTCTGTAAGGTATATTTGAAAAATTAACATCTAACAGTGCTCATCCACAGAAATGCTGTTATGTAAGTTATGATTTATGTTTACTTGGACCTCCAAAAACACTGCAACACCCATGTCGGGTCCTCAAAAAATGTATAGTTTCTGGAGGATCCGCGCACACCTAGCGGTATGTTTGAAGAGTTCGAGGATCGCAGGACTTATGATGGAAGGAGCAGAAAATTGGCCATAACTACCCTTCCCTCTGCTCCATTTTATAACACTTTTTCTTTATTAGTCCCTTTCAAAGCGAATGACACCTACCCAAGAGTATGGCCTACTGGTAAATGAAGGGGATTGAAAACCATGAGGTCACAGGTGACACTAGGTGATTTCTTTCGATCTATCTCAGTCCACTGGTGGGAGGTGACTTAGTCCAGACGCACGAAAGCTATATCAAAAGAAAAGAAAACAAACAACTGATACCTTTCCTAATTTAACTTCAAACATTTCACTTTTACCTGACATGCTTAGTAATGTGCTTTCGTAGCCACATAAATCTCACGACATGTTTAAGACAACAAGTTTTAGCACTCTGTCTTTCTTTCTTAAACTCCCTGCTCAATCAAACCACACCACATTTTCTTAAACTCCATCCTCAATCAAACCACAACACATAAATCGAAACAAAGAAAGTAAATAAATGAAAACAAGTGTATTAAGAGTTTTAAAACAATGAGAGGGAGCTAAATAACCTCACCATACATTTTCAAGCTCTTTCTCACATACAGCATCACAAAGTTTTGGTTTTTCCTCTGGTGGCAATCCAGCTGCCTCAGCATAACAAGAACCCATCAAGAAACTTGAAACCCCACAAAATCCCAACCCCATTAACAAATCTCTGCGCTTAGTTGTATTGTACTTTTCAGCATCTTCAACAGTACCCAACAAATTCTCATGTGCCCACAATCTTAAACTCCATTTCCCAGTAACCCCATTTCCAGTTTGGGGGATTCTGATTGTTTGATGATGATTTTTGAACAAATTTACAGAAAATGCTGAACCTTTACATTCAAAAACACAGTATGTAAACCAAATGAGTACAAAATTGAAGCTGAAAAAAAAACAAATTTTTTTTTTCAAGATTCAATGGAGCTTACTGAGTGGAAGTAGAAGAGATGTTGATGCCATTGTTGTGATAATCTTGGATTTTTCAGCAATATGTTACCATCAATTTTTTTTTTGTGGATAATGAAATAAAAGATGTGGCATTTTATATGGGCTGTTTTTGAAGAGGCAAATTAGTAATGTTAAATTAAATACAGTTTGGTCCATAAAGTTTGGCCCCAATGGGGGTAAGCCCCCACTTTATCGAGAGTTATTAAAAACCAAGTTCTTTACCTCTGTGAGGTATTATCATCCTTGACGATAAGTCCCACTTTATCAAGAGTGTCATGTATTATTATCGTTGACGATAAGTCCCACTTTAGTTCATTTTGAGGATTACCAAATACGAGAAACTAATTTATTATAAAAACTTTATAGAACTAAATAATATGATTTTTTTAAGATTTTAATTAAATATTTGATAAAATATAGTGTTTGCTATAAATTTTTTTTTATGTACACTTTCTATTTTACTTTGTGTAATTTTAGAGATTTCACGAGAACTTTTTAGTGTTTATATTTATCTAGTTTCCGTTGAATCTAATGGTCAACATTTGTTATTTAAGGGACTATTGTTAAGCCTCCTCAAACATTAAGGACCATTTTGTCATTATTTTCTTTTATCTTCAGTCTCCCTTTTCAAGGAAAAACGAAATCTGGGTACCCAAAGGACAGTAGACAACAACTACAGTGTAAGCGATCTAGAGGGAGTTGAAGGAAGAAGATGATAGGTGTAGGGAAGATCAAACAGTACTCAAATGTTCTTGAGAGACCCCTCAGCAAAGGCAAACAAGAGGTATTTCTTCTTTTATCTTTTCAAGGAAAAACGAAACTCAATTTTGTGTTCTAAATCCTCTTTGCAGTTCAAGAAAGAAGGGGAAAAAGGGTTCTTTTTCGCTATAGATCCTAAGATTAGTGACCCATTGTTACCAATTTTGAATATTTTTAGCTAGAGGGTGTTGGTGGGGTTGGGGATATACTTTGCAGATAGTGGTTGAAGTCTAAAGTTAGCTCAATTTTGTGTTCATGAACAAACAAAAGGATTCTTTTTCACTATAGATCCTAATAATATTGACCCAACAAGAACATACCTGTGAAATCCCATAAGTGGGGTTTGGGGAGGTTAGAGTGTATGCAGACTATACCTCTACCTCGTGGAGGTAAAATGACTGTTTTCCTAGGACCTAATAACATTTTGCAGGTGAGTTTGGTTTTGCTTAACTCAATTTTGTGTTGTAAATCCCCTTAGTTGTTCAAGGAAAAAAGGAGATTCTTTTCCACTATTGATCCTAATAACATTTGAGCTATTTTACCAATTTAAAATCTTTTTAGCTAGAGGGTGTGGGTTACTTTGCAGATTAGTGATTGAGAAGGGGGGAGGGGGAGGACATTGATCCATGTTACCAATTTTATATCTTTTTAGCTAGAGGGTGTTGGGGGAGAGGGGATATGCTTTGCAGACTAGTGATTGAGGTCCTTTGCAGGTCAGTTTGAGTGCATTTGCTTTCTTATTTTCGGAGCTTGTTCAGTACAATCAGACTCAAGTGGACAACATTACTGAATTAGAGCGAAGGTGATTTTCAAGAACTATGTCTTTTTGTTTATTTGCCCTTGTATTGCCAAATTATGAGGATTCATCATGAAATGAGCTTAAATGGAAAATTGGGTATTGATATAGTCGGACCTCGACTTTTTTGACACAGAGTTGTAGTTGTTGTTGTTGCCCTTGTATTGCTGCAATTAGAGGGGAAGTGACTTGTATGTCTGTGGAACTTCAAGATTTACTAATATTGGAATGGACTCAAATAGGGCGAAATGGTTATGGAAGATTCAGACACTAACTATTTTGGAATGGGGGCTTAGTTAATTGATCGATCATTTTACACCATTGTTGCTCTAGATATGAAGATGCTCTTTGTTGCTCTTATTCCCACAATATCTGTTTGGTGCGTAAGAGTCTTTTCCTTGGTATCAACTAACATGTCAATATAGGAAAAAAAAACCAAGGCATCTCCATATTATTAGTGTCAAATTAATGGAAGGATCACTTTTGAGGTAATGATTATCTATTTTTACTGCTTGTATTTCATGGCTGCTACTGTCACATCCATTTTATTTTAGTCGTTCCTCATCAAAAAGAATAAAACTGCTATATTTGCTGGCACCTCGTTCTTGTGGATGGAACTGTTGGTTCTGATCATTTAGTGCCAAAGAGGCATTAAAGGAAGGAGGTTGAATATAAGTCATTGTTTTAAGTACCAAAGGATAAACGGAATCTTCCACAAGCCTGAGCTTAGATTTTTCTTCCCTTTAAATTTGAAACAGTTTTTTGCAGTAAGTTTTTGCCTAGCGGCATTTCATACAGTATTTGTGAATGCACAGTTGTGGATGTTGATAATTATCGAGAAAATATGTTGAGAGGATGATGGCAAAGTACCAAAGGAGGATAAGCAGAATCTTCCACAAACTTTAGCTTAGATTTTTCTGCCTTGCTAAGTTTGATATAGTCTTTTGCAGTAAGATTTTGTCGTTGCCACAAATTTCGCAGTTTATTTTTAATACATTCTTGTAAATGTGACTAATTTTTTGCAAAATAGGTTGGAGGATGCTGGTTATGCTGTTGGAGCACGGATTTTAGAACTCCTCTGCCACAGAGAAAAGGTATGAAGCTTCAATGCAATTATCACCCTAATATCCTGATTTTAACTTCTTCACTTAGAGTGACTCCATATCTGGATGCTGGGTATCTGTTTTCAAACCAGTAAGCCTCAACTAACAGATAATTCTCTGGGACAGTTATTAATCTATGCTTTAAGCATATTTACTTGGAGTAATTTTGCACATAATCATGTTTGCGTCTTCAAATTGTTCCTGAAATGGGAAATGTTTTTCAACCATGATCATTTGATTTTGACACTTAGGACTGAAAACTATAGAGGAGAATATGATGATTACCTGTAAACTTAGCCACATCCTTAACCTAGTTCATTCCCCAGTAAAGAGTTCAGAGTTTGAGCAAAATCCAGAATAGACTGAGAGAGGAGCTTCCTGTACTTCGGCGAATCTTTACTATGTGAAGACTGCAATATTACATAAAAGCCTATGAAGTTACTTTCTCATATTTAAGCAAGCAATAATGTGATGGTCATCTTTAGTGCTAGAGGACATTGGCAAGCTTTATTTTCAAAGTTGACTTGGTAATTGTTCTAAAATCTTCGTAATGGTGCAGGGAAACAGAAGGGAGACACGACTACTGGGTATATTATCGTTTGTGCACAGCACAGTATGGAAGGTTTTGTTTGGGAAGGTCAACTTCTATTTCTTCTTTCTCTCTCCCTTTTTTGCTTAAACTCACCTTTCTATCTTTTTCTGAACTTTCTAATTTGTTTTCCTTTGGGGGAATGTGCTTCATCTTTCTATTATTTTATTGGTGGTTGTGTTTATGGTTTTAGGCCGTAGGGGTGGGGATGACTGGAAACTTTTTCAGTGCAAACGGAGATAAACTGATCATTTGACAAGATTCAGTTCTTATGCTTCTAGGAGCTATCTTTACCCATGTTTTCAAGTAATTCACTTAGCTTGTAGCAAGCACGGAAACTTAAGCCTATATGTGCCACTTCCTTATCTGCTTAGGATGTGCTACACATAGCATGTGAATCTTGCGGTTCGTCTTTTCTTTATTTTAGTTCTGTTTGATGGTCTGTCAATAGACTTTGTGGATATTATTCTTTGTGGTTATTCAATATGCTGGTGAGCTTTTGGCTTGAGCTTCTTCGGTATGCTGAGAGAGACTGCGCATGAATGAAGTGATAAGAAAGAAGTCTTTATAATGAAGCATAATGAGTTGGTATTCTGACTAGTTGGTGCCTTTAAATTTCAGTTTTTTTTGCTATTTCTATCTTCTCACTTGTTTGTGGTAGTGCTAGCTTAGTATACTCTTGTTATTGTGTCTGGGACTAACGATGGCAGAGTAAGGTCTTGTCTGCGGGTGTGGTGGCGGGCAAGGGAGCCTCTAGGCTGAGAGTTGGTTCCTAGAACATAGGGTCTGAGTATATAGAGATAGTAGAGATTCTCCAGAAGAGAAGGTTAACATAGCTTGTGTCCAGGAGACTAGGTGGGTGGATACCAAGGCACGAGATATAGATGGGTTTAAACTATGGTAATCGGGAGGAGAAAGAGGTAAGAACGGAGTAAGTATTTTGGTTGATGGGGAACTCAGGGATCTAACGGTAGAGGTCAGGAGAGTGAACAATAGGCTGATGGCTATTACGCTAGATGTTGGCGCGCTTACTTTTAATGTAATCAATGGTTACGCACCTCATGCGGACTTGGATGAGGAGGTCAAAAGGCACTTCTGGGAGGATTTGGATGAGTTGTGTGTGGGATTCCTCTCACCGAGAAGCTTTTCTTAGGGGAAGATTTCTATGGCCACATCGGGAGGACTTCTAGGGGTTTGGATTGAGTGGCATCAAGCTTCTCTAGCCTAATTTGTACCTTAAGTGATGCATCAAGTTATTCTGCTTATGAATTCGTTTGGGGATTGGATTAGGTGAAACATTTTAGCTTTTGTATACCAGGTTGCTGACTCGCTTGAGAAAGGCACTGAACATGAAGATGAATATATGATTAGCGAGAAGGAGCTCCTCGTCAATAGGTGATTTCGCCTGAAACTTTTATAAATGCTTCTGATTATCTACTTACTGTACTAAGTTTTGTATTCCATTTTTGGATAATTTGTGTTTGAATTTTAGATTCATTTCAATTCCAAAAGATATGGGTGCTTTCAACTGTGGAGCTTTTGTTGCGGGTATTGTAAGGGTAAGAGCATTATCGGCTTTGCTTCGTCTACCATTCCTGAGTGCTATAATTTATTTTGTTTTTTTTTCTTCCCCAAGGGAGTTCTGGAAAATGCAGGTTTCCCAGCAGTAGTGACAGCTCATTTTGTCCCTGTGGAGGGACAGCACCGACCACGGACAACAATTTTGATAAAATTTGCGGAAGAGGTAAATCAGTTTTATTTGATCTTGCTGTTTAACTATATACTAGTTGGCTTCTCTAGTGAGTTTCTTAAGTGCCACCGGCTCAATTGGCTACTTCTTCTGGCCCATTTTATGTAAATCTGTTTGATTATGCACCGAGTTTAAGAAAGAAAGAATGCCTTTTAGAAGTTCTGGCTGTAAAATCATGTCACTATGGTAAACTGCAAAGCTTAAAGCTAGTTGTTTTCGAAGGAAAATAGTGTCACATAAAGTGAGATAAATAAAGTATTTCTCTACGTAATGATAATGTTAGATCGTTTGTCATCTCATGTTGCACTTTTGATCCCTCAATTATTGATAAATTCTGAATTTGGTCCTCGTAATAGTTGGCTAAGCACATTTAACCTTAAACTAATAAAAATGTCTTCAGTCCCTTTATATCAGTAATATGTATATTTAGATGATCTTAGAATTGCATTACGCTCAAATATGGAGAAATAATACAAATTTAACATAACACATCGACAATTAAATAGTTTAACACTTAATAACTCATTAAAATCGTAAAGATTCATAAGTAGAGGATCAAATCTCCACATATCAATAAACTCAAAGGCAATTAACCAAAAAAAAGAGAAAAGAATTTATCGATATTTGATGGACTAAAAGTGCAAACAAGGATTTATCGATATCAATATTTGACAATGTGCCTAGTTTGCTTTGTTTATTGGTTTATTGTAGGGCATATATCATTGCAAGATTCATCGACTGGAATCCGTTTTTTTTTCATTATACTTATTGCCGTTTTATTTAGTTAGTAGAACCTTCTAACTATATATTACTCTTCGACAAATTCTCCTGTTACATGGAAAAACTTATGAGTGCTTCAATACTGATGCTACCTACTGCTTATACAGGTTCTAAGAAGAGAAGCAACACTAGGTTGATGTTTATTTGTCATTATATTTGGTGCAAAATGCTTGAACAACATTATGCTGAGATGACAAATGAAAGATCCTTTGATTGTTCAACACATCTTAGGTTCATTTCAATCCTAAGATCATACAATTGCCAGTTGTGACATTACTTTCTGTAGTACTGTAGTTGATTTGTTCAACGCGTCTGAGGTTCACCGCGATAAATTGTATCAAAACATCAAGCATTTTCTTTCTGGTGTAAAATATTTGCATTTTGGAAGGTGATTTCTGGAAATTTCATGTTGTTGAAGGGCTACAAGTTGTTTGAAACTAATTTGACTTGGAGAGTTCTATGTTCTTTTTATGGGGGTTTTTCACAGCTAATTTGGATTCGCACAGGGGAAAAGCACTCCCTACCAAAGACGACTCTAGTCCTCAGCTCGAAGTTGAGAGCTTTTGTTAAGGATAAAGGAGTATATATTTACCACTCTACCGCCACCTTTTCGTGGTGGTTGATGTGTTAGCTTTGTGAAATTTTGCTTTATCCCCTCCCCTCCTATTAGTAGTAGTAGTTGGTAATCGCTTCGTTTCTTATTCTTCAATGTGTAGTGTTATCTGTTGTTTCATTTGCTTTTTATCTTGATATTTTCCTTGCTTCTAAAATTAATCTTTTAAGTCGAAGGTTTATTTGAAAACCATTTCTCTACCTCCACGCAAGGGCGGTCGTGGCTTTATGCCCCCAAAAATAAGGGCTTCAAAATTTCAAAACATTATTTATTATTACTATTAATTGGAAAAAAAATCTCCTCTAACCCCATTTTAGTTATCAGGTTGGTTTTCGAAAGTTAATAAATATATATCTTAAAATGTTATGCAATATATATACAGTTTGACTCTAAAAATAAAAATTATGACAACTAAAATGAGATAAGAGGGAATAATAATTTATATCTCTTACACATACTTTCTATTTCTTAATTTACTTCAATTTGAATCAATCATATTTAAATATTAACTTTGTTAAATTCTCTTCAATTCTTTGAGATATTTTATAAAATATTTCAAGTTCAAACTAACTAGATTATCAAATAATTAAATTTTAAAAGTTATTATCTTAACTTTGAATGTCTTCTAAAGGTAGTGATAACTATAATATTGATTTTTGTAATTAAAGATAATATGAAATATTATATAAATAAAAATAATAATACTCTATTTGGCATATTCAATCAAGTGGAGTATTAAATTTTTAAATACTTCTAGAGAAATTTTGGAAGTTTTTATAACAATTGACTCTATTGAAAAAGTTTTCGAAATAATAATCAATAAAAGAGATTTAAACATTTATGTTGTAACGTAACGTATAATAATTTATATATGTTTATTCTTGTCTTACAAAATATTATAAAAAAATATTATACTGTAGATAAAAAAATATTAATAAATAAAATATATGAAAAATTAAATAAATTATAATACTCTTTTTAAAATTTTGACTTTAGGCCATAGGAATTTTGCTATCGTATTTTTTCTGCTTCCAAAATATCTCTTTTAAGTCGAACTCTATTAAAAACAAACTCTCTATCTCACAAAAATAAAAATATTTTTTCATTATTTACAAAAAATTCTCTTTTGAGCCAACGATCCATCAGTAACAACCTTTCTGCCTGTATAGTGTAATGAAAATGACATATAGTTAGAAATATCAATTGGATGAGGATTATAAGGAGCAAGTTCCAAGTTGCAAGTTCCACATCAACCAGAAGACAACAACTTTACAAGTTAAAAAGGGAAGACTGCTCTGTGAATTAAATTTGTTGTTTTTTGGCACTTATTTACTACTTTATTAGTCACATAAATCGAGGATTTTAAAAGAAAAAAATACTTGCTCTATTTTAATTTATTTATTTGATTTTGATTCGATATAAAATTTACGAAAATTAAAAAAATTTGACCAAAATTACTGAATTATATTGAATCCTCGTGTCCCCATGCTATTTCTGTTTCAATTTATTTATTTGTTTGTGACATATTTAAAATTATAATATGAAATAATATTTTAATACATATTTTAAATTTAAAATGAGATAGTTTTATTTATTTATTTATTTTAAATTCCGAGCCAAATATTTAAAAATATAAAGTAAAGTTAGTCAATTTGTTATTGCATGTTGTGCCGGTCAATGCTACACATATTTGCCCAACTGAAGAACTCTATTTTCTTACCAGCGAATTACCTCTTCTCGTTTATCACACCTCTTGACATGTGCTAAAATCTTTCTTTGGTTCAACTTTCTATTAAATAAACTCTAATGGCTTATCTTGTACAAGAAATGAAGGATAATAATTTCGAGATAAAATATAAAAATAAATTTATTTTGTGTTTGATATTAGTTAGGTAAATTTCAGGATTATTTATCACATTATTTGTATTATAATTATAATGATATAATAAGTTATTTCATATATAGGATAGAATAATTAACCATATGATACTTTGGCCTCTGTTTCATATTATTCGATCCATATATACTAAAAATAAATATTTTATTTTATTTGTTCGATCTTTACTTGTCCATGTTTGATTTGATATACTCCTCAAGAAACAATACGTAGAGGAATACAATTTACTATATCACCTTTAATAATTATAAGTAATCTAAATATTGAAAAATGAATAGGGGTATTATTTAATAGCAAGGATAATGTAAACACAAAACGATAAATTATCTCTCTGTTTTTCAAGCTGAACAAGCATAATTGAACAATATAAAGTATTTTTTTGTTCTTTCTATTCTAACTAATCCCTCCCTCTGTTCACTTTTGCTTGTCACTATTTTGCTTTTCGATATCAACTCGACTAGACTTCAAAGCTAAATTAAAGTAGCTAAATTTAATAATTGAAATAGAATATTTAGATGGTTGAAAACTATATGAAAAATGTTATAAGTTGCAATCGTTCTCATATTAATTTGATGAAAAAATACATCTTAAAATAGCGACAAATAAAATTGAACGAAGAGAGTATTAAATAGCAACTACATAAAACAGTAGTAGACAAATTTAGAATTCCAAAGCCTCATTAACACATTTCATTAAAGCTTTCATAAGAAGTATAACAAATCAATATGAGTCAAATAATACGAAACAAAAAAATTAAAATATATCTCAATTTATAAAATAACTTTATCTATCTCATCCCAAATTCCAAACAATCCTTTATTGTATCTTCTTCTATATAAATGGCCATTACTTGCCCACTCACTTTCCAACACACATAGACTAGCACTATTTTCTTGTGTTTCTTAGTATTGAAAAAAAGGCAAAATATATAAATATAGCTAAGGTATAGAAAAATGGATCTTGGAGGAGGCAATAGTGGGGGAGGTTTTCATGGTTACCATAGGTTTCCACAAACAACTTCCTCTGGTACGTGGGATCGTTTCACCTAAAAATATTACATATTTTTTATGATATGTGAAATGTATCATTATTTGATCTAAAAGCTTAATTTGCTATAGAGATTTTTTTTTATAACTGTGTCTCAACACACATACGCTTCTTATGTTGAATCCTAATCGATCTGGCTATTCTAATATCATGTTAAAGTATGCATGAATAAATATTTTTATTTGAAAAATAATAATTCTATATACTCATGCATGAATATTACTTAGTTATCCTCATGTTTGGAGCCACATGTATTTCTTCAAAAAGTTTTTTTTTAAAAAAAATAGTATATATATATATATATATAAACTTTTTTTAAATATATTTTGACATTCTTTAATAAAATATTTTGCTTTGCCATTTTGTTACTCATTTCTCAATTCTAGTGAGGAAAAAAAAAAGTTTGCATGCTATAGTACCTACATTGATTAATTGTGGTCTAGTAAATGGATAAACATTTTTTTCTTTTTTTTTTTCTTTTTTTTTCTTTTCTTGAAATTTAAGAAAAAATTAAAAGAAAACAATTTAATATATGCATGTAAATTCTTGACCCCTATAGGTTTATAAATATTTGTTCTCTACCCTATGTTTACATATGGCACTCTATCATGCTTCTATTAATTAATAATTAATTTTGGAAAAAAAAAAAGAAAGAGAAAGAAATGCTCCACTCCACAATTGTTTTTTTAAATTGTTTTTTCCTAAAAAAGAAAAAATATAATTTTTTTAATGTTTGGTAGGGGGTGGGGGTTGGAATAATCGTTATAAAATGTTACTTGTGAAATTTATTTCATACACTCTCACTATAAAAGTTCATTTTTCTAATTTTTAAGAGAATAATTTTTCTAGATAAAAAAAAAAGATCTTTGAAATATTTTGGTCAAGTAAACATGAAAAATAGAAAATGAAAATAAAAAAGGGTATAAGTTATGAACATTTTGTCATATTATTTTTTTTTACTAATGTAATTTAACCTATTGGATTATATCACTTATTTTATTTTCTAGATTATCATATTTGTTACAAATGTGAAAAGTTTTTTTTTCTTTTTATTATTTTGTGGTGTGGCTTTTTAAGAGTTTGGAGTTTTTATTAACTAGAAAAAAAATTAATTTAGTGGTTACATTTAACTATTTATTTGTTTATTCATTTTAGACTAACTCTTAATTGTACTAAAAAAAAGAAAAGGATAATTTAGTGTATATGAAAATTCTCAACTTAGAAAGATGTAAATTTAATTTCGAGTAATTAATCAAAATTCTTTTTAGTTGTTATAACATGTAATTAATTTTGTTATACTTTAGTTTGTCTAATTTTTTTTTTCTCTTCAAGATGGCATTCCCACAATCAACTCCAACCCGAACAACAATAACTATGCCTCAGTCACAGATGACTCTGAATGCACCGTTCGTGAGCAAGACCGTTTCATGCCGATAGCCAACGTGATCCGAATCATGCGGAAAACCCTACCTCCACATGCCAAGATATCGGACGACGCGAAAGAGACCATTCAGGAATGCGTGTCCGAGTTCATTAGCTTCGTCACTGGGGAAGCTAACGACCGTTGCCAGCGCGAGCAGCGCAAGACTATCACGGCCGAGGACGTGCTCTGGGCCATGAGCAAGCTAGGGTTCGATGACTACATCGAACCCCTAACTCTCCACCTGCATCGTTACCGTGAGTGCGACGGTGGTGAGCGCGGGTCCCTTAGAGGGGAACCGCTCATGCTGATGAAGCCGCGGGGTCCTATGGTTGATCCCGCGGCTTCAACTAGCAACATGGGACCTATTAACTATCCCTTGCCACCTAATTTCACTATGGCTCATCATCATCATCATGGCTACTTTGCTTATGCACAAATGAGTAATGACAATGTCTCTTCAAATTCTCAAGCTAATCATGATGAGGCAAATAATGTTGAATCATTTGGAGAGCAAAAGGAGTAACATTAAAAGAAAAACAAATTCGGTGCACTAAAACTCCTGATATGCGTAGGGTCTGAGGAAGGATCCGACCACAATTAAAAAAAAAAAGAAGACTTCTACTAGTATCTTTTAATTTCTATTTTTATTTTCTCTATGTATGAACTATTATTGTACTATTTGAGATTGCTCTATTTTCTATTTCAAGATGATTTCCCAACATAATTTAATTATTTTTGTCTTTCCTTTTTTAGGAAATAATTGCACCTTCTTTAGTTATTAGCCAAGTGACTCGGACTTTTCAAAAATATTACCACATCTGTGTTGGATCCTTAAAATATATATTATATTTGGAGGATCTGATACACACTTATCAAAATTTTTGAAGAGTCCGAGCAACTTTCAGTTATAAATTTGTTGCTTTTTAATGATAGTTATTTTAATATTATGTGCATTGACTATCTCTATTTTGTATATATATATATATATATATATATATATATATAAGTTAATTATAATTAGTGAGATATTTTTAAAAAGATTCTAAATAGATAAGTTGAATTTGGTCAAGAAAAGAAAAGAAAAGAAAAAGGAGTGTTAAAATGACTAGGGTCCAAAAAAGTGTTCACATTAAATGTGGAAATGCTGCCAAATTTTATAGTGTTCAAACCAAATGGGTAACACGATTTAAATACAATAATATTAAGAGTTTGAAAAGAGATTTTCTTTTTTAAACAAAAAAGGAAAACATAATTAGGCAATATTATACATCATTATATGAACTTTTACAAATATAATGGTTTCATTAACAAAGATTAGGTTATGTCGGAATGAATAAAATATTTGTCTTCATTTTTAATTAAAGGTTTTGAAGGAATTTGATGCAGTACAAAATATGAATGACTTGACGCCTCAATGCAAAACTTCTATCTTAAATTGATCTTTCTTTGCGTGAACTTAAATTAGTCGGATTCACTTCTTTCTTACATAGACCCTACTAATGTGAATTTGAATTTCGTTGAGCAGGTCCAATATTATGCGAACTCTAATGCGTACATGAAACATAGAGAGGAAGACTAGAAAACTAAAAGTAAGGTATGTATATTTTTATTTTATTTTACTTTTTTGAATTATTATAAGTTCTCCCCATTTCAAAGAGAATAATTATTTTCTTATTAATCCATTTTAATTATGATGTATAATTACATTAAGAACTTACTATACCAAAATCCCAAACAATATAAAGACACCCCACAATACGCTCAATTCCTAAGTTCCATTTTGCTCTGTCCTTTGTTGGATCTTTTGACCTCTTGAGAAAAACCTAAGCAAAGATCAGAAAAAACAGAAAATCTTCTTGCATTTTGGGAATTTGGGTCTGATTCAAGTGAGTTAAAAATGTGTTCTTTTTCTTCTTCCTGTTTTTTTTCTTCAAGATTTCTAGTAATAAATGGGGTTTTCTTGATGTGATAAAAAAGATGTTCCTTTTTCATCTTTTCTGATGTTTTAGTGATTTTTGGATGTTTTTGTCATGTGGGGTTGCTTCATTTGCATTAAAGATTCAATCTTTATTCTGGTTTACTGTTTTTAAGGTTTTTGCTTACTGTTTAGTTAGACACTGCTAGTGAATTTCTCTTTATTTGAGCTGAATTATAAGGTATTATGTACTAATGTTGTAGCTGTGTGAGTTTGCTTCTGCTTCATGTGACTTTACTATGTTGTTTTTTTTAAGGTTTATGTAATTTGTTGATGTTGTATAGCTGTATTTAGTTTTGCTAATTGTTCTTGTGATCCCAATGGGTAAGCAATTAAGTGGGAAGCTACTTTACCAATCTATTTCTTTATGTTTGGTTTTCTTATAGGTTGGATCTCAATTTTTGGTGTTTATTTATCAATATTGCTTGACCTACTATCCTCGTCAGACCCCACTTGTGGAATTAAACCGAGTATTTTGTTGTTGTTGTTACCTATCATGATTCATGAAATGTATCCAAATGCATATATTTCGGTCGATAAGTTGGAAGTAGTCCCAATGGATTGCTTACAAATATAGTTGAATTCTGTAATGTAGTTTGATAAGCAAAAGTTCCACCTATGGAGTCTTTAAAAATAATATTGTGCGTGTTGGATCATCCAAAAACTATGCATTTATGGAGGATCCAGAAGGGGTACGACAACATTTTTGGATGGTGTGAACCTAAGTTGCTCGGACTCTCCAAAAATGTTGCCCTACCCGTGTCGGATCCTTCAAAAATACACCATTTTTGGAGGATCCGACACGCACCCGTCGACATTTCTGAAGAGTCCAAGCAACATAGGTGTGAACAACATAGATTTTAACAGAACGTGCCCCTCTACACCCCTCTTCACGTCAAGTGCTTGTTTCTTTTCTATATCATTGAATATGTTTTGGCTTCTGTTTTTTTAGTAAGAGTTAGTCCTTGTGATGCAGTTCTTGTCCTGTTTTCGGAGTTTGTGACTTTGCAGTAGTGGATTATGGGAGACAAATTAGGACAGATAAAAGTGACTGTAGTAAAAGGAAGACGTCTGGTGATTCGAGACTTCAAGACAAGTGATCCTTATGTTGTTCTCAAGCTGGATAATCAGGTAGTTTTATGTTCCCCTTCTGTTTCTTCCTTAAAATACAACAGTGTCTTTGAAATTAGTAGTAAAATTGCTTGGAAAAGATTATACTAATAGTATCGTTTATGTTGTATGTCACCTCAGACGTTTTGTTGCGATTTTGTAGTTCTACCGTTTCACTTTGCATAAGAGTTTTGAAATTGCTTTTCTGGAGCTGACATCTTGATATAATATTTTGCTGTTATACCAGACTGCCAAAACCAAAGTCATAAATTGCTGCCTTAATCCTGTTTGGAATGAAGAATTCTGTTTCTCTATCTCTGAGCCGGTTGAAGTTCTCAAATTGGTATTTGCTTTCACCTCTAAAACTTTCGTATTATTGGCAGTTGTATTAATTTTTATTCATGTTCGACCTCTACATTCCAATTTTAAAGACTCGACCATGATATGTTTACAACAACAACAACATACCTAGTATAGTCCCACAAGTGAGGTCTACCTTGGCAAATAGAAAGGTTGTTTCCAGTGGACCCTCGGCTCAAGGAAAACAGCTATATCTCCTCTATCTCAACGAATGCATTGAACAACTAGGAAAATAAATAATTCTAGTGATAGTTTATTACGAAGCCTCTCATTATTTTGCAAATGATGCAACATTCACCTTAGGGAACAATAATCTTTAGTAGGATGAGTGTGTAATATATCAACTCAAGAAATGAAGAAAAGATATTATGAAGTTTCTGAAGAGAATTCCGTTATACCACTTGTGTCTCATGTGAAATGATCATAAGTTCCAAAATCAGAATGTCGTCAACGTCCAACTCTTCAATCTTATGCAATCGACATAGAGAAAAAGAGGAACAAGCTAAAGAAAATATCAAGCACAGGGAAAAAAGGAACCAAAATAAGTGAGTGATTGGAACGGAGGTCTCTTAAAGCACTAGAAGTGAGTGATTATTAGGTTAATATTGTAGAAGTGGTGTACGGCGTTATCCCATGTCTATCTGATTTTTTTGTTGTTTATCAAATTTGATGTCTTGTTTTTGAAGAGAAGAAATGATGCTATTTAAAGCCTTCATTTTGCTGAAATGATGCTAAACAGTAGTTTCTAAGAGTACATTTTATTTTGATTAATATCTGGGGAATTCATTCCATATCATTGAAATGCAAATTGTAACAGGAAGTGTTTGATAAAGATCGTTTCAAGGCAGACGACAAGATGGGAAATGCTCATCTCAGTCTTCAGCCTTTGGTTGCAGCTGCTAGATTGAGAAAGATTCTCGGGGTGGCTTCCGAGGGGACCACATTAAGGAAGGTTATCCCGGATAAAGACAACTGCCTAGCAGTCGATAGCAGTATTAGTTGGGTGAATGGTGAAGTTGTGCAAGATGTTTGGTTAAGGCTTTGTGATGTGGAGTCTGGGGACATAGAGTTGAAGATCAAATTGATCGATCTCCCCTGCGTTGTTCCCTCCCAGTAGAATCGTTATCTGTGACATCGATGCATGACTCATTTGAGCCATATACCTCTTGTTGTAGGCGGAAAAAGACGACAAGTGATCAGCGTTTAGCGCAATGTGACATATCTAGTAGAAGAAGCGCCTACGTTTGGCATTTTTCGATTGGAACTCAAACAAATGATACTTGTATATTTTGATCAAGTATGTGTATAATCCAAATTGGAGTGATTTAGAAGTGTAAGGGGGATTTTTATCGTATCTGTTTTTAGCAATTTAATATCTTATTGTTAAAATCAATGCCTAAGTCACCATTGATGAGCTATTTGAAGAGAAGAGAGGAAGATTATGAGATTTTATTATTACTTCAAATCACAAGTTGAAATTCTAACTTTCAAAATGTAAAAAAACATTTCAGTTAATTTATTTTTTATCATTTAAACAGACCCGCCATAACATGTGAATCACACTCTCGATGACGTGTAATATATGTCTAATCGTGTGATGTCACATTATTAAAAGTATTTCATCTATTTATATATTTTTTTTTTAAAAAAAAAGTAAAAGAAATATTTATGATTGTCCAAAATAAATTTATTTTACAAAAAAATTCAATTTTTGTAAATTTTAACTTGGCTTATATCCTTTAACTTGGCTTCAATCATAAGTTGGAACTTCAACTTTCAAAATGCACAAACAAGCACTCCAATTAGTTCGTTTTTAATCATTTAAGCACAGTTGTCCAACAACCAAAGTACGTGAGATACAACCTCGATAACGTGTATTTTATGTCCAATCTCGCAATGCCATGTCATTAAACTTATTCCACATATTTATTAAAAAAAATTTAAAAAAGAAAAGTAAAAAAAATATTGTGATTGGCCAAAATAAATTTATTTTATAAAAAATTCAAAAATTTGAATCATAAGTTGATTATATGTTTTTATAAATACTTCATCAAAATATCCGAAAAACTTGAAAGCATGAGAATTTCGAAAAAAAATTGAAAAAAATCTGAAAACCCAAGTTTTATTGATTTGGTTGGATCTATAAATTAAAAAATCCGACACAAATAGTTTGATTTGATATTTAAAAAATACAAACCAATCCGTTCCATGTACACCTAGGGATGGCAACGGGGCGGGGCGGGTTTAGAGCTTTGCGGAGCGGATGCAATTTTAAAGTTATGTGGGGCGGGGAGGGTTGAAGTAACTATTTTTAAAACTAATGCGGGGCGGGGCGGATTGCGGGTTCAAAAACCAAATAGAAATTCGAAGAAAATTAAATATTTGTAATTAGTAAAAATTAAAAATATAAAAATTTTATATTAAACACTGACTTTAATTTTATTTTTTCTAAATTTAAATTATTAGTTGTTAAAATGTTAATTAGAAACTTTTAATTAATGATTAAGAAACAATTGTTGAAATGTCAACTAAAAATAGTTAATTAGTAAAAAATTTAAAACAATTATGAATTCTAATTTTTCATATTAAATTCAATTAAAAAGTAAAAGAACTTAAAAATTTAAGCGGGACGAGGTGTAACGGGTTAAAAATGAAAAAATTACCATGCGGGACGGGACAATTTAAAAAAATTATGGATTGAACTCAACTCACCCCGCACCCGTCCCATTATCATCCTATGTACACCCCTATAATGTTAATATAAATAACCATATTACCAACACCTGAATAGCCAGTGGCTTTTTGGGCATCACAACTTACTGTCACCAACTAGGAGTTGTTGATTCGTCTTTTGGTCATAAGTCTTTAGTTCTTGAAGCTGGATTGGAATTTCGATTGCAACAGGTATGGATCTTGAATTTTATACTAAGAAATACAATGTGCCCAAGGCACTGAACTAGAATTTTTTTATCGCATCTTTCTGTCACCAGATAGGAGTTTCAGTCGCCAGAAATATCAGCTGTATAAGAATCTTTGATTAATTTGAGAATATCAACAGTAAAGGTATGAAAGTCTGTCTATTAACTGATTAGGATTTCACTAAGAAAGCAGGATTTTGAAGGTACAGAACCAGAATTTTCTGTCATCATAATTGCAACCTGCTCCCACACAATATCACAATATTCTTATGAGAAAAAATTGATTGATAACGAACTTTATCACAAAAATAAATAAATAAAAAAATTAAAACTCATCATAACATTCAACTTTGGTATAGTGAAATGAAATGATAAGATATACGAATGTGGAATAAGGGAGACTTACCTAGAAATATATAGAGCTAACAATTAATTTAATTGATAAGATATTAGTCATGTATTTAAAATATATTACCTTGGATATTGTTGTAAAAAATTTATTTATTAACATGAGCATTTAAAAAGTTCTAAAATACTTTTTAGATAATTTTTGTTTATTAGTTTGTTATATAAATTTTGAAACTTTTTTTTTCAATTTTCATTATTGCTTAAGTGAAAATAAAATTGTAAAATTCACTCTTCAAATTTTTTGAACCTTCATATTTCAAGGTCTAAATTAAATGTTTTATTAGGTTTCTGTGGTGTATTTTATATTCTCTTTGCTATTTTTGGTTGGCAATACTTGTATATAATAAATAAAGTGTATATAATACTTGTATTAATTAGTGTATAATTTTAAATTTTGAAAATAGTTTGAGTAATAAATAGCTAATGTTTAATAATAAAATATAAGGAAAAGAAAATCTTGATAATGCTTAAGTAAACAAATACAAATAAAAGTTTATTTCTAGTATAATGAACAACTAAATATAAAAGAAAAAGTAGTTAATAACTTAGCATTTCATAGGAATTTAAATTCTCTAGATGTTGACATTATTTAAAGAGTGGATTGCCAAAAACACACCTAAACGATCTGGTTTTTTTTTTTTAATTAAGTTTCACACATAAATTATTTAGGTGATAAAAAATACATCTAAAGTATCACTCATAAGTTCGAGAAACATATCACAAGTAATATGTGATGGTGTGTGTATTACACCTTTTTTAAAAAAAAAAAAATTTAAAAATTGCTATATGAATTGCCACGTGAAAACAATTTCATCGTTGTAAAAAATGATAACACATGTAACAATTCCAACTGAAAATATAAATTGAAATACGTAACTTCACTTTTTAAAAATAATAAATATTTTGTAAAATAAACTCAAAAAGATAATTATCCTAATTAAATATGACCAATTTGTGGGACAAAAATTTACTTTTATTTGGGCCGGGTCGGATTTACTGCCATTTTCCACTGGGTCACTATTATTCCAATTTCACTTTCCCTCTTTTCTCCACCGATGGCGACGGTGACGAAACTGAACCTGAAGGCGGAGACCGGCGATTCCGGCGTCTTCCCCCGCCGTGAGGTGGAGCAGAATGAAGCAGCGGCGGAAACAAGCGATTGTAGAACACAAAGAGTACTTGAATTAGGTACTGGAAGCCAAGTAATTTACATTTCTAGGTTCCTAAATTACGACCAGTCATGGGATTATTTAGAATACCTAAACACAAATATACCATGGAATCGGCCAACGATTCGCGTCTTCGGTCGATCATGTGTCCAGGTTTTCCTCCCTTGCCGCTACCTCTTTCAATTTATGCATTTTACTCTGTTTGTATTTCTGTATGTGAATCGTTTAGTGTAATGTTGTAAGAGGCAAAACGGAGACTAAAATCTTATGCTTTATGATTTGTATTGTCTGGGAGGCTTAAAGGCGTGAGAGGCTGGTGTTAGGATCTGAGTAATCCAAGAAGGAAGAATAAATAAATATTGCTGTATAGAGTCGAAGTCGAGTAAAGGAATTATAAATAGAACGGCTGAGATTGAAATCAGTTAATCAAATAGCAAGGGCAAGGATTCAGCCAGGTCAGTGGGGCAGTTATCACTGTGCAGTTGTCACTGATATAACCCCTGACATGGGAGAGTGGGGGATATGCTAGAACCTAATGCTTTTCTCATCTTCCCAATTCTCTCTCTCGATGAGTTTCTCCTCATCTCCTTCAATTTCTTCTTCTTTCTCCTCTAATTCTCTTCTCTTCTTCTCCTATTAAATTACTAGTCCACCAGTGTACTGTCAGTTCTCATTTTCAGTTTAGATTGTAATAGTTTTCAATTCATGTTTAGTTCAGTGTAATGAAATCTTGAAAATCGTCCCAAAAAATATTGTGTTTATTATTTTCTGTTTATGTGTGATAAATCAAGATTGATCTTGACAGCTGGCTGTAGTATTCCTGAGGAGAGGTAGAGGTTGCCGGTAGTGCTAAGAAATATTAGGGAGAACTGATAAGATAGGACATGTAATGTTGAGGATTGGAGTGGAAGGTTAGTAGGTAGCGGAGTAGTCTAATTTTCCTTCTCGTTATTGTTATTATTACCTTCTTATTATCTTACTCTTTGATTTTAGTAGTAGTTGTTTGCTTACTTTGCTTCAGCTATTGTATTACTACTTGTTGCTATTGCTCTTTCTTTATTATTTTCGTACCTGATTTTAATATTGCTTTACTTGCACGAAGGGTCTGTTTAAAACAATTTCTCTACCTTTACGAGGCAGGAGTAAGGCTGTAAATAGTCTACCTTCCCTAGACTCTACTTGTGGGATTATACTGGATATGTTGTTGTTGCATATAGTAGATGTTAACTTCTTCGTGTGTTTACTTATGTTTTGAATCCTCTAAGTGAAAATTCTCGCTCTGATATCCTGCATACTTTTAAGTTTCAGTTTGGCTGCTCTGTATTTCCTTGCTTGTCTGACTATAATTGTACAGCTTTGATGCAGTTTATGTGATG
>JBCEWC010001382.1:0-41698 GCA_038996855.1 Solanum aculeatissimum
AAAAAATATTACTATTATTTTTTAATATTTAAGACATTGAAATTAATTAAAATTTAGATTATCAAATATAATAAATCAAAAAAAGAAAAAGAATAATTAAAAAATGTTGGAAATATTAAACTACTCCTTTTATATTTAGGAGTCGTTTTAAAATTAAATTCTAATCAATTAATTGACACCACAAATATTATTTATAATATACAAAAAAAAATCTTTATGAAAATATTATTAGGGTCGGGTTGGGGTCGGGTTGGGGTCGGGTTGAGATCGGGTTGGGTCGGGTTTAGCTCGGGTTTGGCTCAGGTTTGGCTCGGGTTGAGTTGGAATGAGGTCGGGTTGGGTCGGGTTTAGCTCAGATTTGGTTCATGTTTGGCTCGGGTTGGGTCGGGTTTGGCTCGGGTTGGGTTTAGCTCGGGTTTGGCGCAGGTTTGGCTCGGGTTAGGTTGGAATGAGGTCGGGTTGGGTCGAGTTTAGATCGGGTTTGGCTCGGGTTCAGGTCGGGTTCGAGGTCGGGTTTGATTCGGATTGTTGTCGGGTTTGAGGTGGGGTTCGAGGTCGGGTTTGATTCGGATTCGTGGTCGGGTTTACAGGTCGGGTTTGAGTTGGGTTCGAGTCGGGTTCGATTCGATTTCGTGGTCGGGTTTGGAGGTCGGGTTTAATCAACACTATATTTAAAGTGTGAATCACTTCAAAAAAAATTTACAATTAAGATTGTCATTTACTTTTCTTCTCAAACTATTATTTATTTTTCTTATAATAATTAAAATTAAAGAATCCTAAAGTATATGATAAGAGAAAAATATTGGACATGAGATATTAGGTAGAATTAATAATTAAGGAGTTCAAAAATATATACATACTAAAATTAAAAATATTAAGGAAGTTTTAGGCGTCTCAACAAAAACATGACTATTATGACAATATTAAGGATTTTCAATTATTTATATTATTCAATTTAATAATATTGACGTAACATACACGTGCAACACACGTACACTTAAACTAGTGTAAACTAAAAGTGGGAAGCTCCTTAGTTGAAAATTGGATTACCATTTTACCCCTACACTAAATTAAAATATTATAATAATTAATTAAATAATAAATTAAAAAATCTTCTATTAAATTGTGTATATATATATTTATTAAAGACTAACAATCATTACTTCAAAATGTTACATTGATTCGTATTAAAAGCAACAAAATTGTAACCAAGTCAATGAATATGAATTGCCCCTATTCTTATTCATTATTCCGCCGTTTCATGTATTAACTAGCATCAATTCATGATTCTGTTCATATTGCCCACTAATGATCCATAAAAACTCTCATTTATAACAAAATTTAAAAAATCTTTATAGCTTTAGGATAACATCGTGGGAAATCAAGATCAGTTTCATGTGCTCAATTTCAAGATTGAGAAGATTCAACACATGAGGATTTCACAAGCTAACGTGGAGGTCTCACATCGGTTTAGAAAGACCAACAAGATTGTGTATCACTTGGCAAGGAGGGATAACAATTGTCAAACTTCCTTTGTGTTCGACTCCTTCCAACAGCTCCCTAATGGAGCTAAGTGTCCTCATTTGGACAAAAACCAAATGCCGATTCTAATATGATATGATCAATTATTTTATTAGCTAACATACTAATTGTCTCTATTTGTCTGGGGTTACTTTGTAGATGATAATCCCCCAATCCTCTTTTTGTGAAGAATAAAAGTTTTATATTTGTGTTGGACTTTGAGGTAAGTCTGAACCCGCCTCTTGTATTTATTCTCACGATATATAACATCCTTGCTAACAAGGGAAAATTTAATGTTAAAAAAAATATAGTTTCCTTGCTTAATTCTTTCCCGTTTGCAGTTTTTCTTTGCTCACATGTATTGTAAGATTGTTTGGTAATTTTTCTTTAGAAACTTAACTTCAATTATAATTTTATCAAGCATGTGTATGTCTATGACTTTCATCTAAAAGCCTCAATTATCGGATTGCATCCGTTCATATTTCGACACTTACAATATGTTGAAGCCTTAAAGGATTTATAGAGTCGTCATCAAATAAAGAGAACAAATGGTTGATTCCTCAAAGGAAGGCTAAAAATTCACTATCATCATACTCTTTATATACATGACATGAACATATTTACGCACAACTTTTTCTTGATTTGGGATACTAACATCGTCAGTTTTTCTATCATCTAATTATGTAGGGAGTATTCACGTCTAAAACAACATTTGACATAGCAGAACCTCAACCTATAAATTAAAGAGTCACATCAATTTTAATGTGAAAACTCTAAAAATCGTTAATATTAATCATTATAATCTTTGTCCATGAATTTAAAAACCTTATAATTAATAACTAACTTTGATAACTAATAAATATTATCTTTCGAAGATATCATATTTTCAATACTATTATGTTCTACTAAGAATTATAAATATTCGTTGAATGGAGATCGCGTATTAGGGTAGAAGGCTAATAGGCTAGTAAGAGTAGATTGATGTATGATCCTGTGATATAGTAGATTAGTAGTAGTAGTTTTGTCTCTACATCCTATGTCGTCATTATTCGTCTTATATTTGTTTACCTTTGTCGTATTTTCATACTACCATTTGATTTTTCCTTTCTCCTTTCTTTTCCTTTTTTGTTCATATCTAGTACCTTCTCCTTATGGGGCTCGATTCTTTTAGACGAGGGTTTTCCGGAAACAACCTTTCTATCTCTATAAGGTAGTGGTAAGATCTGCGTACATTTTATCCTCCCCAGATCCCACTTGTGGGATTTCACTGGGTATGTTGTTGTTGTTGTAGTTGAATAGATTCATCATTCACCATTTCGACCTTGTGTTTTCCTCTTTCAAATTCATATAATTTATACTATTCTAATATCAAATATGTTTGTACTGATTAGTATGAGATACACGTGCAACGCACGTGTCCAAGTACTAGTAAGACAAAAAAAAGGGGAACATAATTATTTATCGAAATCAGGATGCAGGAGAATAACCTTTACTTTCTTCACAAAGTTGATAGCTTCTTCAAATATACTTCTCTGTGGAGAAGCCTCATTTTTACACTTCTGCTCTTTGTATTTCTTTTCTTCTTTTATTAACTTGGACTTACTATGCCTTTTATCCCACTTGGTCACTTCACCTGCAAAATATCCAGCTGCAAAAGCAGTAACCAATCAAAACGGAATCGTGTGTTATATATATATATATATGTGTGACACAACAAGTTTACCATCATGAAATTTCAATACTAACCATCTTGTTCATAACGCTCTATAAATTTATTGAAACCCTCCATAAGATCGGGACAATTTCCAAGTGTATTAGAAACCTGAAATCAGTAGGTATGCTTTCAAACCTAAGATGCTTAATAACAACAACCAGACCGACTTGTACATCATTTCAAGGACATTAATACCACAAAATCCTGTAAAAGCAGGATTCAAAACTGCCCCTGTTGCTTCCTTTTGTCGGTCAAAAGAGAGGATAACAAAAACATACTCAGTGTAATTCCACAAGTGAGATATGGGGATGGTAGAGTGTACGCAGACCTTACCCCTACCTTGGAAGGTAGAGAGGTTGTTTTCGGGAAACCATAAACTCAAGGAAAAAACATATCAAAAAAGAAATAACAGAAGTAGAAAGTATGATCACAAAGATTTTTTCAACACTCGCGATGGGGTTGTTGATGTTCAGTTTACCGCTTAATTGCAAGCTTATGCTTAAGCATGAACGTCTACCAAAGCATAGATAACAGATATTATAAACAAAGATTTATGTCATATAGAAGCAAAAAAAGATCGATTAAATACATAATACACTTACCAAACTTTGCAACTGCTCCCTTGAAATTGTATATCTGCTGTAAATACGGAGACATTTTAAGAACATTTGATAATCAGCTGTGCTTCGTAGTCTTTTCTTTACCTTTTCACAGAAAGTGAACCCTTCACCATACGTATCTGACAAGATCAAGCAAATCATATTAAAAACCACGATAACCAAACTCAGCAACACTATGCTAAAAACAAATCCATATGCTAAGAACTTTACCAAAGTCAGTTGTTATCTTCAGGGGAGCCTCATCTTCGTCATTGAGGATTATTTCATAGCCCCTGGGCAAGAAAGGATTGAGTCCAAGGAGCAAACTAGGATACCCTTTAAACAATTTTTTCACTCTTGCTATGACACCAACAGTATCAATTCTGTCGAAATATTCAAAGACTTGAGTCCCACATAATTAATCACCAAATCATAATAGAAATTGATGAGGATTATGATGGTAGACAAATTGTAGTAGCAAACCTTTGAGCCGTAAAGTCATTCATAACATCAAGAAACATGTCATACTTCTCCCTTTGGTCCTGAAACGTGCCCTTAACTTCCTTCAAATAAGTCAATGCATCATTAATTGTCACCTTTGCGTTACTAGCAATGGCACTAGTGTTGCGACTACCACCTCCTCTTCTTCCTGAATCACTTACACAAAATTGTGATCGACCATACCTAATTCATCCGAGAAATAGAAACAAACAAATAAATCAGAACTATAGCCATAAGTAGACACTCAAATACATTTCTGCAAAATCAAGGATGCGGCCTAACAATCAATGAAGTGAGTGAAATTATGAGGGATCATAGCAAGTGGAATATTTGAGATACACACAAACTTGTAAAGCTTAACACATCGATAGCAGGCCTTTTGAGCTTTTTAGTAAATCTCATTTAGACACTGGTTTATTCCAAAGCACCTAAATAACGCATGATAAAGTATTACTATTAAACACAGAATTTTGAAAAAAAAAAATTGTGCCTACTCTCAAGTATCCATTAGGTAGTTAATAACTACATAAAATAAATTTTCTCATTTAATTATACACATGGGTTCAATTGGAACATGCTTGAGCGGGGTGTTATAGCTTATTGAGGTGATAATTTTTAAATGTTAATGTATCTATGAAAATAGAGGACAAAAGTTTTTCCAAAATTTGAACCGAGACTGATTTTTAATGGTTAACATATTTATGTAAAGTAAAAGATTTGTTTTTTCTTTCAAAATTTGAATTGTAGTCCGGGCTAAAACTAGAAGTTGCTAATTTTTTTTTTTATGACAATGGAAAGTTGCAGTCGCTATCTTTTGGGTGCTATGCAATAGTTTGCAAATCACATAGGAGAGATAATCCGCCCTGGGCAAACCCGGTATGACGAGCTTGCTAGAACCAGAAGGCAAACCCCTTACTTTCGCCGGCAAGGGATTTTGAACTTGATACCTCCAACATGGAAGTCCCAGACCCCAAAAAATTAAAAGGATAAAAATGAGAAAGTGAAGAGATCTTACGGAGAAGAAGTAATTAGGCGCTTAAATCTGTGGTTACTAGATACGTCGACTCTCAATCGTCCCATTCTGCAAAAAATTAGTGCACCTACAACAAGTAGTGCCAATAAATAACAATCTTTATCAAGGATTAATCAATAGAATTAATCTTTAAGGACCACAAAATTATTCATAAGCTATGGTCGAAGATCTCTATGTATACCTTTTCTGTAATGTTGGAGAAAAAGAATGATGTGTATATAAAATAGTATAATACCTAGTAACGTGAGGACGTGACCATATATATAAGGAGAATCGTAAGCACTTTTCCTTCTATTATACAAGTTCTATATATTCTTGTAACGCGTATTAGCACAAGCCCTTATTCCTACTCCTGTTAGGTTGTTGACAATTAGGTCAAACATGGGGGTATTTTAGTCTTTCTCAAATATACTTGATTCAATTTATTGAATTAAAAATTATTTATAAGGTTAAACTACTCTAATCCAACCATAAAGATGAACCTGCTTGTAATTTTGCTTCTTGAATCTTTTTTTTTTTTATTTTCAATAGCGTCTATGAACGTGCTTTGCACGTTGCTCCCAATCAATTATCGTTAAAGGAAAAAGTTTGATCATTAATCTAGAGTCTTATCCTAACACCTGACTCAAGACTTGATCTTGACATCGAACCTCGACATCCAACACCTAAATCGAGACTCAACTTCTGAACCAAGACTTGACCTTGACTCTCCACCTAAGATCCGATCCAACACTCGTCCCAGGACTCAACCCAAGATCTAACTTCTGAACCAAGGTCCAATCCCAACATTCGACCCCGGACCCAACTCAAAACTCAATCCTGACATTAGATCTCAACACCTGACACACGACATTGATTCTAGAACCCAACTTTTGACACCAACTCCCGACCTAAGAGCCAATCTAAATCTTGGATCGGGACCTGACTAACCCGAGATTCAATCTTGCATTTGACTTTCAAATTGAAATCTGACAGCACCTAATCCCGACATCCAACACAAGATCCAACCTCAACTTTTGGCTCCTAAACTCAACCTGACTTTTGACTCAAGACCCAACTCTGACATTAGACCCTAGACCTAACTTTCGAACAGGGAGTTGACCCCGACAAACCCAACTCCGACATTAGACCCTAGATTTGACTTGCAAACAGGGATCTAACTCTAACACCTAAATTAAACTTGACTCCTGACTCCTGACCTAGGATTTGATCCCGAATTTTGATCTAGGATCGAAATTCAACTCTCTATTTAGGACCCAACATTTGAATTGGAATTCAAACACAAGATTCGACTATTAAATCGGGATTCAATTTTGACACTCGACCGTGATAAATCAACTAAAGATCCATTTCGATACATGATTTGGGACTCGATCTCGACTCTCAATCTAAAACCCGACTTCTTCATCAAACACGAAATCTCACTCTAGCACCAAACTCAGGATCCAATCTTGACACCACATCCTTAGAGCTCTTTTGGGGGATTTATTTAATTTTTTGACGTCTTTTTTTTCACACTTATGAATTAAGAATATTAATAATAACAAAATTTTCAAGAAAAATCACAAAGAAAAGATAGAAAAATAAAATCTGACTCACGAATACGATAAGTTGATATAATGATATCAAAGTAGTGTTGGATTTCTTTAATATAATGATTGTTTGTTGCACTTTTTGAAATTTTGAGAAGACAACTAAAAACAAATTATGTTCTATTGTAACTTATAGGCAACAGTAAATCAAAGTTTTTGTAGGAGAGGGTTTAATACTAAAAATGAAAATTATTAAATTAAAAATAAAAAAGATGAGTAGAAGGTAAATAATAATATATGATCAAATAATTATTAGGAGATAAATAAGGAAGTACAATTTTCCACAAAATTATTTCTAAAAATTGTTCCATTTCCTTGGGAAAGTGGAAAGGTAACAACACTTTTAATTTTAATTTTTTATTTTCCTCTGACATATTTTTAAAAAATTAAAAATCCATGTGATTTTTTTTATTATAATAATATATATAAGTATTTTTTTGAAATGGACTCCCGAAAATATAAAATTTCAATCAATGACTTTAGTGACCTAGTGCTTAAGACGATAACATTTATTTATATAAAAGTAAAAAAGCACACACTATAAAGTTATAATGGAACTAATAACTTACTGCGGCGCATAAACATTGGTTCCACTGATGCATCAAATGTACTTATATTCCTAAGGAACTTACTTGACATTAATCACTCAAACGATATAAATATATAATTTTGATGATAACTAACATATCAAGTTGGGCAAAGATATTTTTCAGTCTTTTTTTCAAGCAACACAACATAAATAAATGTGTTTCAATAAACATAATTGGTTTATGCTATAAAATTATCATTCTAAATTTATTACATATTATCAACATTTTTTACCTTAACTAATTCAGATTTAATTGTAATCAATTTTTGGGATAAAAAATTTATCAACTTTTTTATAAGTTTCTAACTTCTTGACGGGTAAGTCATGTTAAATCTAAAGGAGAAGAATATTGCTCAAGATGATGTTGAAATTTTTTTAACTTTAATATACCTTACATATTACTTGGTATCAAGTAAACGATGCTGACAAAATGAAAACAAATGATGAATTATTAAATAAAACAATCTAAGTTTTCAAATAAATAATTTGAAGTATATTATTCTACTAAATCCACATAGCATTTGCTGTAAATTTGATCCAAAGAGCACGAAATAAGTGCTATATTCACTTCCTCAATACTATATCGACGTCCAAATTAGTCAACAGATTGACAATAGCTGAATTTGTCATCAATTTAGTGAACTCATCTAGCAGATCTGGATGATCATTGATGAGCACGGCAACCTACATATATAAAAAAAATAGTACTTAGTAACAAAAAAACATGATAGGTCATCTATAATATCTATCTATTCAAATTTAAAATATTTTATCACCTCACGTTTCACCTCGTCAACGTCTTTGTGCTCCATTCTACACATGAGTAGAGTATTCATGAAAGATTTGTACTTATAGTCATTTTCTAAACTTTTCTGCAAGAAGTTTTGAGTCATTAAGTTAGAACTAAACTTTTTTTTTTAAAAATGACACATCTTTTATTATTAAAAGTATAACGTAACATAAAAGTAACCTTTATTTTGTTCATTAAATTGATCATTGCTTGTTCCAAATATGTTTTCTTCTCTTCTGCATCATTGAGGATTATTTCATAGCCTTTCGGCAAGAAAAGATTAAATCCAAGGAGCAAATCAGGATGCCCTTTGAACAATTCTTTCATTTTTGCTATGACACCAAGGGTATCAACTCTATGAGGAATATCAAAGACTTAATCCCACATAAATAAAAATAAAAATTAATGAGGATCATGACAATAAATAAGTTATAGTAGCAAACCTTTTTTGCTTAAAGTCATGCATAACATCAAGGAATGTGTCATATTTTTCACTTTGATCTGAAAACATGTCCTTAACTTCCTTCAAATAAGAGAGCGCATCATAAATTGTCAGCTTTGGCTTATCATCTCTGCGACTGTCGCCTCCTATTCCGCCTAAATCACTTTCATGAAATTGTAATTGATTATTCCTAATTCAAATTCAAATATATCTTAATCATAACCATAAGTAGCTACTCAAATAAATTGTTGCAGAATTAAGGATGTAGTCTAACAATGAATGAACCAGGTAAGATAATGAGAGACTAGAGCTCAAATCTTAAAATGGACAAGTGATAACTTCATATGTTACTAAATAGTGGTTGAAGATAGCAAGTGAAATATTTGAGATCGATGCGCGCAAACCTTGACTTGACTATTGGCTCTAATTTGAAATCAAATTTTTACATCTCGACCTCGATTTAGGGTCACTTATTTTTTTAAAAAAAAAAATTCTAAGAAAACATAAAAACATTTTCTTCATATCAAACACATCCTAAAAAGATAAAAAGAATAAGAAAAAGGTCTTGTAATTTAAAAGTACTTGTTTCTTCACATAATAAGAAGCAATGAAGCAATGAATAACATCCATTAGGTTTCTTTAGTTTTATCCTTATCAAATATGGGTCAGAATGGATATTTTATTTATTTATACGTGATTCATTTTCAATCAACCCATTTCAACCCTTCACCCCCGCCCTCGCCCCCATGCACCCCAATTGCCACCCATAGTTGACTATCAGATTTTCATTTTACCGGTGAAAATCTAATTTCCCATCTTATAATTTTTAATTTTTCTTTTTATTATCCCTCCTCCAATACTTTTTTAAAAAATAATAAATATTTGAGAGCACAAATAACTTTTTTTAAAATTGGATAAAAAATCATCTAAACAAATACAACATGGGTAAAGATTCAATTGTAATGTTAAATTTTGCATGACAATTCTTAGTGATAGAAAAAAAGAAGATAAAACCTACTTTAAGTCATTAGATATGATTATCATCTAATAACACTTTTTCTAAATCGCAAAATAACGCACACCACATACCATATATAATAACTAAAAATCATCGATCTACTTTGAATTATCAACAATTCAACAAATAAAAAAGATTGCAAGTTATGCAAATAAAAAGTATCATAGACAGAGAAATGAACAAAAGAGAAAGAGCTTACGATTCTCCATAAGATGAACCACATACATCAACTCTTAATTGCTTCATGCTGCAAAAATAAAACAACAAGAAGAAGTTTTACAATTTTTTTAAAAAATAAAAAATAAAAAACCGTGTTCCATTCTCCATAAAAAGATTTTAGCTTTTGAAATTTGAAGAAAAATAAAAAATTTCAGTAGATCTATCATCAGAATTTTTTTTTAAAAAAATTAAATCAATGATAGATCAGAAAAAAAATTCTTTCAATTATTTTTCTCTACCTTTTGCTTTCAAGTGAGTGAATATGTCTATGTATGTGTGTATATATATATATATATATATATATGGGGATGGATGTATATGAAGTTGTTGATATGCAAAAAGGGTATAATTTTAAAGTGGCTCAAAATTATTGACAGATGTGCATTTTGAAGTACATGAATGAGCCTAGATTTGGATTTGTTATGCCTCAATCTCCTTTATCAATTTTCATATACTATTTTAGATCATACTATATTATTTTAGGCTATATTTGGCCACAATTGTAAAATATATTAATATTTAAAAAAATCTATTGATTTTTTGTTAGTATTTTTGGTTAAGTTATAAATTTGCGATCAACGTAATTCATCTCAAAATGGAAAAATAATTTATGATACATTCATAAATTAATAGGATTTATGAATTTAAGCAGATTAAAATAAATTACTAATGAATGTATGAATTATTGATACATTCAAAAGATATTTTAGGTGAAATTAATAGGGATAGAATATGGATCATATCAACTCGTTCAATTTTTATTATTTTATTTATTTTATTACAATAAAATAATTTAGAAAAATAACTTGATAAGATTTCTTGTGGATTCAATTTGTATGAAGTGAAAAGAATTGTGTCTATCTCCGGATAAATTGGAATTATGAGCTAATTTTTCCACCCTATAACAGTTGATAATGTTAGAACCCTAACATATGCACAATAAACACGAACATCACATATTTTTAATAATTTATTAACCAAAAACATAAAATAAAGGGAAAAAAACTTACATCTCTTATATAATTCCTATCTTATAAACGAGGGCTAGATAAAAACAAATGATAAATAATTAAATATAATAATCTAAAAATTTTAAATAAATAATTTAAAATATGATTTAAAATACATAATAACAGATAAGTTATCCACGTACGAATTGGATAAGTTATGAGCTAATTTTTTCGTTATGAAAATATTTTATGATGTTAGATAAGTTATCCACGTACGAATTGGATAAGTTATGAGCTAATTTTTTCGTTGTGAAAATATTTGATGATGTTAGAACTCTTAACAGATGCACAATAAATACGAACTTTTTATACTTTTAAAATTTATTAACCAAAAACTCAAAAATAAAGACAAAAAACTTACATATCTTATATGGTCAAAACTTAATATCTTATAAATGAGGGCTAGATGAAAATAAATAATAAATAATTAAATATAATAATCTAAAATTTTAAATAAATAATTAAAAATATATTATTTTATTAAATCCATGTAACAGAGCGTAAATTTGACCGAAAGAGCACAACAGTCTCTTCTCCTTTTTCTAACATTTTTCATTTTATCTTTCTTTTTTTTCACCCTGGTTAACTTTTAGAAAGTGAGAAACTTCATTTTAGTTATGACAATTTGAAGAGAAAATGCACAAATATTCCATTGAAGAGTAGGAAAGATTGACTATGAGAGTCTGAAAAGAGATAACGATAGATCGACGAAGTATTGAGGAAATATAACTAGACAATACATGATATATTTACAGTCTATCATGAATATGACATGACCTTAGATATAAAAATATAAAAATCAAGTATTAGAATAGATGGTTAACAGATAATCGAACATTGTTACATCTTATTATTTTATTTCTTGTTTCATGTTATTTTTTAAATTTTAGTTATTGTATTATTTATTATAGCTACCATTTTTTTTTCTCAATGTTGAATTTTATTATTTAATATTATCTCCTTCCATCATCATTATTAAAGAGGTAGACAGATGCCTCTTACTTTTCTTTTAGGGTTGAGTGGAAAGTTATTAACTCTTGGGCAAAAGTCACCACTTTGATTTCAACAAATTTTATATAATTTACGTAAATCACATGGTGTTAAGAGCTAATTATTAGGGATGGAAATGGAGCCTCGATTTTACATTTGTGTTGTTTGTCTTTCTCTTCTTGCTTTACTAACTTGAAATTAGTATGCCCTTCCTTCCATTTAGTCATTATACACCTGCAAGAAATGAAATTGGAATCGCATATATATTATGTGTGCGATAGAGCTCGTTCATAATGCTCCATAAATTCATTGAAACGCTTCATAAGATCAGGATATTTTGCAAGTGTATTGGTAACCTGAAACGCGTAGAACATGGTTTGAAATCTATGATGCTTAACAACCACCACACCGAGTTGTACATCATTTAAAAGACATCAGTACCACAAAATCCTGTAAAAAGAAAAATCACACAAGTGAAGAATACTACCATCATCAAAAAACAAGAGACTGTAGATAGTAACAAAAATCAAAAGAGAGGGCGTGTAAGCATAAATATCTCTATCCCAGGTAGCATAACCATTTTGAAGCATCAATCAGCAGAGCAACCAAAATTACCCACAGAGAGTCCCAACGGAAACCACAGCAATGGTGCTTCTTCAGCCTTTTTAATTGGTTTCCTATCTACAGCTTGTCTAATCTATGGTTTGCCTCCCTTGTTAATATTTCTCTGCTGTAAACGTGAAGACATGTTAAGAATGTCTGATCAGTCAAATCAAACAACAAATTATCATTAAATAGTAGCAATTCATACAGTCTATCCAAACATTGTAGGGTACTGTATTGTACGATACCATACCATACATTATGAAACCATGTCAAACTGTCATCCAAACAAGTTGTTAATCTCTTCACAGAAAGTGAACACTTTTGTGTTACGTATCTGCCAAGATCAAGCAAATCCTATTAAAAAACATACTAACCAAACTCAGCAACGCTGTGCTAAAAACAAATGCACACGTCAAGAACTTAACCAAAAACAAAGTGAAACAGACTGAATGTTTAGCAACATACTAGTAGATTGAATATTAATCATGCCGAATTCTGATGTCTTGTTGGAGATTGTTTTAACGAAATTTCAATTGCCATCTTGTTTCTTAATGAAAGTACTTATAACAAAATCTCAGTGAAAACTATGCAAGACTTTCTCTGGCTCATTACACATGCAAGTCGTCCAACTGCAAAGCAGGAATCAGTCAAAGACGCAACAGTTTTACCATCATGAAATTTCTAGACTTAACAACTTGATCATATACTCTCCAATAATTCATTGAAACCCTCCATAAGATCAGCATATTTTCCAAGTGTCTCAGCAACCTGAAATTGGTAGCATTCTTCAAATCAATGATGCTGAACCAACAAGAAGACTGACTTGTATATCATTTAAAAGACTTGATTAATTTCATGATAGACGTACCAAACCTTGCAACTCGCTCCTTGTAATTATTTCTATGTTGTAAATATGGAGAGATTTTAAGAATGAGTGATAATCAGCTGGACGTAGTCTTTCCTTTACCTTCTCATAGAAACTGAACCCTTTGCTACACGAATCTGATAAAACCAAGTAAATCATATTAAAAAGTATAATAACCAAACTCAGCAACTCTATGCTAAAAATAAATGCATACGCCAAGAACTTCATCAAAAATTGAATTGAAACATCCTGAAAAATGAATTAATACATACTTACGAATAGATGGCTTTTAAATCAGTATCATCACAAATGATAGAGCTAATGCGGTAAGATTCTAACCAGCAAATGCAAATCAAATGCAGATATCAGACAATGCTAACCATGAACTCACATTTCAGGCCATCTTCAAACTTCCCAAAAAAATCATTTTACCAGGGAGCTGCTGCTTCCTTAGACCTAATTCATTCTTATTATCAGGTTCTTTATAATCCGCATCATGTGTCTTTTGCTCTTTGTGCAATTTCATGAATGTTTTATGGTCGTCCAAATGAGACAGCTCAATCCTATCCATAAGGAATTGCTTCAGAGTCAATGGATTGGCAGTCCCTGAAATATTTGGCAGGCATCTTGTGAACTCATCTAGCGAATCTTGATGGCCACTGACAAGTACGGCAACCTACACATATGATTCCCTTGTGCTCCTTCCTATACATGTTCAAAATGTCTAGGAAGGATCTGTATACATGACCATCATTTTGGGAATGTGTCTGCAGGGAATGATAATCCAGTAAATTAGGACTAAAGTTTTTCAAAGAAGAAAAAGGGCAGACCTTTATTGTTTAAACTGGAAGGTAACAAAGATGTAACCTTTATTTTGTTCAGAAAGTCGATAGCTTCTTCAAACTGAACTTTCTTCAGAGGAGCCTCATCTTCATCATTGAGGATTATTTCATAGCCCTTGGGCAAGAAAGTGTTGAATCCAATGATCAACCTTTAAACAGATCTTTCACTCCTGCAGCGACACCAACAGCATTGATTCTGCAAAGAAAATATCAGACTTGTGGAATAAGTCCCAAATAAATCATCAAACCTAGGTAGAAACTAATGAGGACCATGACACAAGGCAAATTGTAGCAGCAAATTTTTGAACCCTAAAGTTTTTCATAACATCAAGGAACATGTCATACTTCTGCCTTTTGCTCTGAAATGTGTCCTTAACTTCTTTCAAATAAGACAACGCATCATCAGTTGTTAGCTTTGGGTCACTAGCACAATCATTGTCTATTACCAGCTCCACCTCTGCCAGTGGTGCGGCTACCCACTCCTCCTTTGCCAAACCACTTCAGAACCTTGTGATTGACAATACCTGATTCATTCAAGAGGGAAGAGATCAGAAAACCATATAAGATGCCACTCAAATGCATTGCTGCAAAACCAATGGTGTGGCCTAACGGTAGATGAAGCGGGTGAAATTATGAGAGATCAGAGCTCAAATTTCAGTAAAGATGGAAAATGAGATTATCAACTATACTTGACTGTAAAATCAGTCCAATCTACTCTCTTGGTCTTCCCTGTAACTTGATAAATCATAAGATTTCTTTACATGTTCATAATTTTTTTTGCAGGCAGAGATATATATATAATAGATGTTAAACTCATTTGATTTCTTCTTTACTTCTATATATATGTGTTTTGCAAAATATATATATATATATATATGTTCAACTCCTTAGTGAAAATTCTGGCTCGGCCATAGCAAGTGAAATATTTGAAAAGCTTAAAAACTAGTAATGTTCTTAAATTTATACATACATTAGATACACATTAGTAGTGGTTAAGTTACATTTTGATCATCCGCTGTAAATCAATGCTTCGATTGGGTTCAAATCAAAAGCTTTGAAGTTTGAATAGTTCATTCAGAATTGATAAAACCTATAGGGCTAGTTTAGTTAGGAAACAAGTTATCACAAGATTAATTATTTCGATATTAATTATCTAGTATTATCATCACACTCTCTCAAATAAAAATAACACTTGCAATCCTAAAATTACTAATCCAAGATAAATTATCATGTTATTTTATCACAATCAATTAAGAGATAAATTCATTCTAAAATTAATTGAAAAATTATCCCTTGTTCCTCTTACCGAATGAAGACCGGATAGAATCACACCTAATTAGTAGTGGTTTTGTTGTTGTTTTTTTCCTAGTCATATACTCAAGTATGACTGTATATTGACTTGATTCAATTTGTTGAATTAAAAGTGTTTGTCGAGTCAAAGTAATGTAATCCAACAAAATACCACATATTTCTTTTCACCCTTGCCAAATATTATTAATTCTTAATCACTTTTCCTTATTAGGTATATTTTATAAGATTAGTTTTTAAGTATGTATGTACCTTGTTTTAATTAATACAAATTAAAAAAAAAAAAGAACTCCATGAGAATATATTGTTACATTCTCTTTGATTATGAATCCAGTTCCGATTCATTCTTTCAAATTTCTAATTTCCTAGTCGAGTACAGTATAATTAGAGGCTAATAAAATTAATTGTAGGTGCAAAAACAAGTTTGTGCTCCATATGTCTTTATGAAAAAATTATTTAAATACACAATTTCTTTTAACATATTTTTTAAAAATTTCTACCGTTTAAAAAAATTTCAAATATTTCTATTTTTTTATTTCTCTATCTAATTTTTGACTCTACACATTCTCACTTCCTTCTTAACTCTCCTAAAATCATGTTAAATTTCAAGCTTTATTTCCTACAATTTTATTTTATAACTATCTTCTTCTTATTTTTCTCATTACGTTAGAATTCTAATAGAAGCAAGTTTTTCATCCTCCATTTTTTACTTTCAATATACCATTTTTTTTTAAAAAAAAATTGTTTCAAATCACTTTTCTTCGTTTAAAGTTCTAATACATAAGGATTCTCATCCATTTTTATATGTAGATCGTTTAGTTCTTCATAATGTATCGCTATTTATGTATCTAGAAGATGATTGCTATATATTTGAAAGACATAAATTTAAAACAAAAAATTGTAAATTAATATAAAAATCAAATGTAATTTGCTCTATGCACTATTGTATCTCTTATATTATTCCAGTGATTTAAATTGTCAAATGCCACGAATTACAGCAGTTTGAGTAAACGCCACCTCAGACATATGCTGAAGTGAACAGATATACTCCTATCTTATCCTAAAAGCATCCTTCTCATAGGATTATGGAGATGTTCATGCCCATTCAAAAAAAGCACCGCCACCACACCTCCTTCCCAATTCTCCAATGGATGCTCTTTTCGTCAATTCCTCTCTCTCCCGACTCAAACTCAAATTCTCTCCTCAATTCCCCAACTTATCTTCCCCACTCCATCTCCCACTTAAAAGACTGAGCAATAATAATAATTTACCACTTGTATTTGCCACTCTTCAGAACCAGCAGCAACGACCACCACCACCGGCAGGAGGAGAACAATTTGAAGATTATGATGCCGACGAAACGTACGGAGAAGTTAACAAAATCATTGGGAGTCGAGCAATTGAAGGTGGGAAAGGAATGGAGTACTTGATTGAGTGGAAAGACGAACATGCCCCTACCTGGGTTCCTTCTGATTTCATTGCTAAAGATGTCGTCGCTGAGTACGAAACACCTTGGTGGAACGCCGCGAAAAAGCCCGACGAATCCGCTCTTCGGGAACTTATCGAAGCGGAAGACGGCAGAGATGTGGATGCTGTTGATGACGATGGACGAACGGCGTTGCTCTTTGTTTCGGGACTCGGGTCGGATCCCTGCGTCAAGTTGCTCGCTGAAGCCGGCGCCGACGTCAATTACCGCGATAGGAACGGCGGCTTGACGGCTCTGCATATGGCTGCCGGCTATGTGAAGCCTGGGGTCGCCAAGCTACTAATTGAGCTCGGCGCGGACCCCGAAGTGGAGGATTACAGAGGACAGACACCGCTGAGCTTAGCGAGGATGATCTTGAATCAAACACCTAAAGGAAACCCAATGCAATTTGCGAGGAGATTGGGACTAGAGAATGTGATTAGAGTATTGGAGGATGCCATTTTCGAGTATGCACAAGTGGAGGAGATATTAGAGAGGAGAGGGAAAGGTGAAAATCTTGAATATTTAGTGAAATGGAAGGATGGGGAGGATAATGAATGGGTCAAAGCATGGCTGATATCTGAGGATTTGGTAAGAGATTTTGATGCTGGATTGGAATATGCAGAGGCAGAGTGCATCCTGGAGAAGAGAGAGGGCGAGAACGGGAAAGGCGAATACTTGGTTAAATGGACTGATATTGAGGAGGCTACATGGGAACCCGAAGAAAATGTTGACCCCCTTCTGATAGAAGATTTTGAAAAGAGTCAACAGAAAGTAGTAAGTTGAATTCATGGTTTCTCTTTTGGCTTGTATGTTTCCTTTTCTGTGATAATATCATGCTCTATTGTTATATGAATTGAAGTTGTGGTGATTTATGTACTTCCGAGGTTGTCTAACAAGATGAGGATAATTTTCTATTTAGTGATTCAAATTCAAATCTGGGAAATTGTAGATATTCTTAAATGATGCTAAATCTGATCAAAATATTATGTTCTCTTGGTGATTGTCCGGAGTCCTCTTGTAGAGGTGGATGATTTAAATTCTTGAATTGATACCTTTGTTGAATGAAAGGAAAACACCCTTCGAAGGGCCATAAAGAAGATTCTAGGAGATAGCATTAAGTGAAAAGGTGATGGTAGTTGTGAGTCACTTTTGCAAATGTGTAACCAAGGTTTCATCCTTGTGTGAAGCTGTATTGGTGTTAGAATTCTGACTTCTGAGTATGCAGTCTGAAGGTGAGGTTTTAGTAGACTTATTTTGTTGAGTTAGGTTTGGAAGTGTGGCAGATAGCTTTTAACAATCTAGTATTGTTCCTGAAGCTCTCCAAAGCAGAAGCTATTTCAGGTGGTATGGATGATATTTCTGTTGTTTCCTATACTGAAATTGTGAAAATCCTGATTTCTGATCTCTCAAGATTCTGCTAATTAATATCATTATGCGAGACTCTATTCCCACAGATCCTAGAACTATGTTGGCTGCTTCGTTCTTTGTATATCCCGTTCCTGTTTTTAGTGTATCATGTTTTTAGTGAAACCTATTTCAATGATGACAATTATTCTTACTTGATTAGAGTTTTAGTTGTTAGCACTTCTCACTATGTCGGACATCTAGTCTTTTCCTGGCCTTCTAGGAAATTTTAGTATTAAGGATATATAAGATGTTACCTTTAATACTCTGATAGAACAATTTATTTCTATGAAGCCCTTCTAACAAGATAAAATAGAAAGTTAAATGTATTGCTAATAATACAAAATCATCTGTACATTAAAATGGGACAAAGGTTTCCACGAAACCAACAAATTCTTCCAAAGAGTTCTTTGGGAAGGAAAGAGGAAAACAAGTGGTTGTGGAGTTCTAAGATTATTGAGGAATATCAACCGATCTCATTTGATGATGAGATTAACTGATGAAGGTGTTGCTAGAGTTTGGTGTTCTTTGAAGGCTAACAAGAGAGTGGTAAACTCCACTGGGTCCTTTAGCTAACAAAGATGAGTGAGTCCCTTTCTCCACAATTGTGCCTTTGTCCAATACGGCAATTGTGTCACAATTCTGTATAGTACTTAACCTGTGTGCCACCACCACACTTGTCCGCCCAACCATCACTCTTTCAAGTGCATCTTGTACTACTTTCTCCGATTGACTGTCCAATGCACTTGTTGCCTCGTCCAATAATAGCACCCCCGGATTTTTCAATATGGCACGTGCTATTGCAATTCGCTGTTTTTGCCCTCCTGACAATTGCAGTCCCCTGTCCCCGCACCAAGTTTCATATCCGTCTTTTAATGCTGAGATGAAATCGTGTGCATTTGCTGCCTTTGCAGCCTCAATTATTTCTGATTCGTCCACTTCTTCTGATGCTCCATAGGCTATGTTTCGCCTTATGGTTCCTGCAAATAATGTTGGTTCTTGGCTTACAAATGCAATGTGTTTTCTCAATGATCTCAAGTTGTATGATCTTACGTCACGGCTATCTATCTTTACTATACCACTTAAGGGATCATAGAATCTCTCTATCAGACCAATTATAGTTGATTTTCCTGATCCACTTTCTCCTACCAATGCTGTTGATTTTCCTGCTTCAATTTTTATTGAAAACCCTCTGAAGATAATCACATTGGACCTAGCAGGGTATGTGAAATCCACATTGCACAGCTCCACATCGCCTGTTATCTTCTTGGGCTTGTAACCATCCGAGTCCTCTGGCTCGATTAAAGAATCTCGATCTAATATTGCAAAGATCGACCCAACAGCATCTGCACCCTTTGCTAGATCGTTAGTCATGGTTCCAGCTTCCGCAATGACACGCCCAGTGCTAACCAAAATCATGAATGTTTGGAAGAAGGCTTTAGCTCCTATGAGGCCTTCTGCCATGAGTTTGCCACCATACCAGAAATAAAGAGCCCAAGTACATGTCATGAGACTGCAAGAAGTGCCAAGCCCAATTCCAGCAAACCATGACTGGCGTATGCTTTCTCTTAGCGGGCCTTCTTGGGCTTTCTTGAGCATTTGGAGAATTCGGGCCTGGGAGGAGAAGGCTGTTACTGTTCTGAGATTGGAAACTGCTTCAGCTGCCAACTTGCTGCTTTCTTCTTGAGCTTTGATGGACTTTTTAGACATGTTTTTCAATAGTACCCTCTTGCAATAGTAGCACACTATGATGAGAGGCTGGACCGCTATCATGACCCATGCAAGTCTCCACGCGATAACTAGGCCCATTGTGCAAGCTATAGTTACTGCAGAGATCGCTTGAACGAGTAATGTCATCCGGTCCCCAACCAAAGACCTCACCTGCACATTTGTATAACCAACAAATGTTATCATTAGTTTTTGCCTGATTCTATATAAAATTTCTTTATGTCGTCAGTGCATGAAAGTTAAATATCTAACAGTTTTAGTTGGCGTACCACATTGGCATCCTTAGCTAGTCTAGAGCAAACAGCACCGGTGGAATTCTCTTCCTTGTCATACCATCCAATTTCAAAAGTAAGCATCTTGTGCAACATTCTCTCCCGGATCCTTTTAGTCAATTTCTCCCCCATGGCAGCAAAGTTATAGTGTTGAAGTACATTTACAAAAAGGGAAAAGAATGCCAACCCCAGAAAGAACAGAGCATGTATCTTTGTCTTCTCTTTAATCTCATCATGACGTGGCAAAAAATAGACAGATATCATTGACCCCATTGCAAAAGAATACACTGGTTGAACTCCACCAAACAATATTGCTCCTATGCATCCTAGTGTTGCCTCCTTCCATTCTGGCAAATTCATTGCCAGCAGCCTTTTGAAGGAAGGTACTTGAAATTCTTGTTCTGTAGTACTGGATACTGTTGCATTTTGATCAAATGTACGGCTTTGTGCGGCTGAGTTAGCTGAACTCGACGTGCTCACAATTGAAAGCCTTTGGCTACTTGTATATTGTACGTCATGGTTAGAAGCAAATGCAGAATTTAAATTTGATACGGCAAAAATAGTGTTTCTATCGGTTGATGCGATTGAGATTTCATCACTGGAGTTCTCAATTTGTTGGAAACGGACTAAGGAAGTGTATAGTCCATCTTCATCTTCAATAAGCTCATCGTGTGAGCCAATTTCCTTGACTTGGCCATTTTGGACCACGGCAATAAGGTCAGCATTGCGAATAGTGGAAAGGCGGTGCGCTATGATGATCGTGGTGCGGCCAACAGCGGCCTTGTCTAGAGCCTCCTGCACGACTCTTTCAGATTCAGAGTCAAGTGCACTGGTTGCCTCATCTAGGAGGAGTATCTTGGGTGACTTGATTGTGGCTCTTGCTATGGCTATCCTCTGTTTCTGGCCCCCAGACATTTGTACACCTCTCTCTCCCACCTGTATGCATGCATGCACAGAGTCAGATCTAAGATTTAATCTAAATTGATCATACCACTCAATTATTTTATGGCCATTTTGTAAGGATAAGGACAGAGTAAAAAGAGGTGAAGTAGAAAAGGGATCACACACCTGGGTATCATAACCCCGAGGCAACTGACAAATAAAGTTATGAGCATTAGAAGCCTTGGCAGCCTCAATAACTTGTTCCATAGATGCATCCTCCTTCCCAAAAAGTATATTTTCTTTAATTGTAGTTGCAAAAAGTGCAGGCTCTTGACTCACTAGACCCATTTGTGACCTTAGCCACTTGAGTTGCAGTTTATCAATAGCGATCCCATCCAGAAGAATTTCACCTCCAAGTGGGTCATAAAATCTCTGCAGTAGTGCTATTACTGTAGATTTGCCCGACCCACTTCCTCCCACTAACGCCACGGTTTTACCCGTTGGCACTTTTAGGCTGAAATCTTTCAAAATTATGCTTTCAGGTCTCGACGGATATGCGAATTCAACGTGTTTAAATTCCACTTCACCCCTCACATTATCCAATGTTTGGCCCTCCATATTATCTGAATCTATTTTTGGTACCCTTTTTATCACTTCCACTATACGTTCACCAGCTGCACTTGCTTCAGAAAAGTATTTAAGGTTGGACAAACCAGAACCCAATGATCTGTTCAGTCAAAAAAAATAAGATTAAGAAATTACTCAAAAATATGCTATATCATATAAAAAAAATCAGACACATAAAATGAAAATGGAGAGAGTATCCTTACAGTCCGCCGATAGCAATAGCAGCGCCGACGGCAAAAACAGTTCCACCTTGTTCTCCATTATACATGACCATTCTGCTACCATAATAAGACATAAAGGACCAAATTGCAAAAACAATGCCATTACTTCCAATAGCCAATCCTTTTGCTAAACCTTGCTTTAATCCCAAATCTACTGTTCCTTGAAGAGCAGCAGAATACTCTGATAGTGTCTTGTTTTCTCCCACGAATGAATAAACTGTTCTCACAGAAGAAATTGCCTGTTCCACAATTGTTCCTGCTTTGCCATATTCGTCCCTGATTTTTCTTGCTATTCCCATTAGAGCCCTCCCATACATAAGGCCTGGAATTACTAGGAAAATGACGAACGGAAATCCCACGAGTGCCAGCTTCCAAATCATCAAGAATCCGACCACGTACGACCCAATAAATGTTGCTATGTTCATCAAGAAAACTGGTACCTATATTAATTGAAATATGGTCAAATTAAAATTAATAACAAAAATTAGTAACAAATTAATAGCTAACCTTTTCACTAATGCATTCTTGAATTACAAGGCTGTCACTAGAGACACTAGCTATGACCTCAGCCGTGCTAGCAACATGTACATCAAAATAGCCCACATCTTGCCTTAGAACTGCTTTCAAGTATCTTACTCGTAGCCTCGACGCTTGCCTCTCTGCTGTTCTTGTCCAACAAAATCCCTCTAAAAAATATCGTTTGAAAAAAAACACATTATAGCAAAAGAAATCCTTATCCAACAATTCAACTAACCCAATTTGAGAACGACCAAGAAATTTTAGGAGAGGCAAATTCAAAATTTAAAATCAACTTCTAATATTTTTACCACTGAATTAATTATACTTCTCAAAGTTGTACATTTAAAACTAATACTTTTTTCTAAAATTTTAGCTACATGCATATTTAATGTCACAAATATGAGTTCTCCATTGAAAAAATCCTATAATTCTATTGGTTGACTACTTCGATTTTCCCATCTTATAATATCTTTCCAAATTTTTCCTACGCCCAATAAAATAAAAATAAATAGGCCCCAAACCATTGAAAATAGCAGAAAAAAAATTAGACCAACCTAAGAAACAGGCGAGCCATTGACCACAAGCCAGGAAAACCAGAAGCAAAGCATTCTGCAGTCACATAAACAAAACAAAAATCTTAGTTATACATGTAAAGTTACCATTAGTTAGTGTTACGGAGCAAGAGAGATGTATACCTCATTGATATGGTGGGTGAAATTACCAGTACTTGAAGAGTCATGACCACCAAGATTGTTCGTAAGTTTGCTGGTGACTATGAGCAGCACTGGCATGGAAACTCCATCACAAATCGCTCCAAAAAATCCCAAAGTCATCAACAACATATCTGCTTTATCGGCATGCATGAAAATGGACCGAAATGAACCGTACCTTTTACTCTTTCTGCTCATTTTTTTCTCCAAAATTTCTATGCTACAGGTAAAACCCAGAACAAAATACTGACATAATTTTTAGAGTACATGTGCTGGAGAGTGTATTGCGGTTGACTTTCACAAATAATGATGCTCATAGCTGGAGTAGTTCATCTTTTATTGTATATAAAATTAAATATAATTAATAACTAATGTTAGACTAATCAAATTTGTTAAATTATCCCTTTGACATACTTAAAGCCTCCATGGTTAGGACTTTGGAATAAAATCACGTTTAATAATTTATACCAATATATATGTAATGTGAGAATATATATATTGAAGACTCAGAGACACACAAATGTAAATATAAAATAGAAATATATTGTCTGGCTTTTAGAAACTTAGCAAAAGTCTGTCATCAGTTATTTCTAAGTTTCTTTATATACCTCTTTAATTTTTTTTTCTATCCTAGGTGGGAGAATTGTTATATATAATATAAGCTGATGTTTTTTTTTCTGGATATAAGCTGACTATTTATGGCAAAATACTGGCAATATGTCAATGATGACAATTGCTCTTATTTGTTTAGTGTTTTAGTTGTTAATACTTCTCACTATGCCTGGCATCTAGTCTTTTTCTGGCCTTCTGGGGTCCTCTAGTATTAAGGTTACATAAGATGTTACCTTTAATACAGATAGAACAATTTATCTCTATGAAGCTCTTCTAATATATAACAAAATAAAATAGAAAGTTAACTGTATTGCTAATAATACAATTTCATCTATACATTAAAATGGGACAAAGGTTTCCATGAAGCCAACAAATTCTTCCAATGACTTCTTTGGCAAGAAGAGAGGAAAACAAGGGGGGAAAGTGGCTGTAGAGATTTAAGATTATTGGGGAATATCAGCTGATCTCATTTGATGATGACATTAACTGATGAAGGTGTTGCTAGAGTTTGGTGTTCTTTGAAGGCTAACAAGAGAGTGGTAAACTCCGCTGGGTCCTTTAGCTATCAAAGAAGAGTGAGTCCCTTTCTCCACAATTTTGCCTTTGTCCAATACAGCAATTGTGTCACAATTCTGTATAGTACTTAGCCTATGTGCCACCACCACGCTTGTCCGCCCAACCATCACTCTCTCAAGTGCATCTTGTACTACTTTCTCCGATTGACTGTCCAATGCACTTGTTGCCTCATCCAATAATAGAATCCCCGGATTTTTCAATATTGCACGTGCTATTGCAATTCTCTGTTTTTGTCCTCCTGACAGCTGCAGCCCCCTGTCCCCGCACCAAGTTTCATATCCATCTTTTAATGCTGAGATGAAATCGTGTGCATTTGCTGCCTTCGCAGCCTCAATTATTTCTGATTCGCCCACTTCTTCTAATGCTCCGTAGGCTATGTTTTGCCTTATGGTTCCTGCAAATAATGTTGGTTCTTGACTTACAAGTGCAATGTGTTTCCTCAATGATCTCAAGTGGTATGATCTGATGTCACGGCCATCTATCTTCACCACACCGCTTAAGGGATCATAGAATCTCTCTATCAGGCCAATTATAGTGGACTTCCCTGATCCACTTTGTCCTACTAATGCTGTTGATTTTCCTGCTTCGATTTTTATTGAAAACCCCTTGAAGATAATCACATTGGACCTAGCAGGGTATGAGAAATCCACATTGCACAGCTCCACATTGCCTGTTATTTTCTTGGGCTTGTAACTATCAGAGTCCTCTGGGTCGATTAAAGAATTTCGATCTAATACTGTAAAGACCGACCCAACAGCATCTGCACCCTTTGCCAGATCGTTAGTCATGGTTCCAGCATCCGCAATGACACGCCCAGTGCTAACCAAAATCATGAATGTCTGGAAGAGGGCTTTAGCTCCTATAAGGCCTTCTGCCATGAGTTTGCCACCATACCAGAAATCAAGAGCCCAAGTACATGTCATGAGACTGTTAGAAGTGCCAAGCCCAATTCCAGCAAACCACGACTGGCGTATGCTTTCTCTTAGTGGGCCTTCTTGAGCTTTCTTGAGCATTTGGAGAATTCGGGCCTGGGAGGAGAAGGCCGTTACTGTTCTGAGATTAGAAACTGCTTCAGCTGCCAACTTGCTACTTTCTTCTTGAGCCTTGATGGACTTTTTAGACATGTTTTTCAATAGCACCCTCTTGCAATAATAACACACTATGATGAGAGGCTGGACCGCTATCATGACCAATGCAAGTCTCCACGCTATAACTAGGCCCATGGTGCAAGCGATAGTCACCGCAGAGATTGTTTGAATGAGTAATGCCATCCTGTCCCCAACCAAAGACCTCACCTGCACATGTGTATAACCAACAAATGTTATACTTAGTTTTTACCTGATTCTTTATAAAAGTTCTTTATGTCGTCTGTGTATGAAAGTTAAACTCTATCAGTACTAGTGGACTTACCACATTGGCATCCTTAGCTAGTCTAGAGCAAACAGCACCGGTGGAATTCTCTTCCTTGTCATACCATCCGATTTCAAAAGTAAGCATCTTGCACAACATCCTCTCCCGGATCCTTTTAGTCAATTTCTCTCCCATGGCAGCAAAGTTATAGTGTTGAAGTACATTCACAAAAAGGGAAAAGAATGCCAACCCTAGAAAGCATAGAGCATATATCTTTGTCTTCTCCTTAATCTCATCATGACTTGGCAAGAAATATACAGATATCATTGACCCCATTGCAAAAGCATACACGGGTTGAACTCCACCAAACAATATTGCTCCTATGCATCCTAGTGTTGCCTCCTTCCATTCTGGCAAATTCATTGCCAGCAGCCTTTTGAAGGAAGGTACTGGAAATACTTGTTCTGTAGTATTGGAAATTGTTGCATTTTGATCAAATCTACGGCTTTGTGCAGCTGAGTTAGCTGAACTCGACCTGCTCACAATTGAAAGCCTTCGGCTGCTTGTATTTTGTACGTCATGGTCAGAGGCGAAAATAGTGTTTCTGTTGGTTGGTGCAATTGAGATTTCATCACTGGGATTTTCAGTTTGTTGGAAACGGACTAAAGAAGTATATAGTCCATCTTCATCTTCAATTAGATCATCGTGTGAGCCAATTTCCTTGACTTGGCCATTTTGGACCACGGCAATTAGGTCAGCATTGCGAATAGTGGAAAGGCGGTGCGCGATGATGATTGTGGTGCGGCCAACAGCGGCCTTGTCTAGAGCTTCCTGTACCACTCGTTCAGATTCTGAGTCAAGTGCACTGGTTGCCTCGTCTAGAAGGAGTATTCTGGGTGACTTGATTGTGGCTCTTGCTATAGCTATCCTCTGTTTCTGTCCCCCAGACATTTGTACACCTCTCTCCCCCACCTGTACACATGCACGCACAGAGTCAAATTTAAGATTTAATCTTTATGAGTTCAAATTTCATAAATTTGTTTTGATATGCTAGCATGGATAAGTTCAGTTGAATAAAGTGTATCCTGCATTTCATTGAGTTTAAAGATCCTAGACCTTTTTTAGTATGATGAATAAAATAACAAAGTATTCAACAAAAAAACTATAATAATTTTGTGATATCCCAAATATTGCTCTATTGAAAACAATTTTTCTACCTAAGAGGTAAAGGTAGCTAACTTCTGCATACTCTCTGGCCTCCTCAGTCCCCCACTTTGTGGAACTACATTGGTATGTTACGTTGTCATTGTTTGTGATGTTCCAGGAAAATGAAACACACGTATTGCAACATATTGAGCAATAACTTCAACTTGATTGAAAAAGAAGTCCTTAACTAAATAAATGGGAGAGAGAAAGAGACAAAACGTTTGCCGCACCATTATAAAAATAGAATTTTGGATTAGTTTATTTGGTCAAACCACTTAATGACATACTCCACAACAGAACCCACTTGTATGACAACATGTAAAGACAATGATAGCTAGAAAATTCTATGAACTGGAACGTTATAATTATTTAAGGCATTATTTAAGTGCCTTTTAAAATTCTTTGAACACTAAAGAACTAATCATTTTTAGCAAGACATTATTTAAGGACGTTATAATATCAAAATTCATTAACAGCGACTTGCCTATGGCCAAATTGGAAATCAGCCCAAGACAGGAATACTATTCCTTCGTGCTAGAAGTTATAGAGAATAACAACAGCTGATTTTAGTTTTAATTTTCTCAAGATAACGTAAAGTCTAAACAAGAGTCAACTAAATCAACATTGGCCATATGACTCAATTATTTTATAAGGATAAGGACAAAGCAAAAAGAGGTGAAGTAGAAAAGGGATCACACACCTGGGTATCATAACCCTGTGGCAACTGACAAATGAAGTTATGAGCATTAGAAGCTTTGGCAGCCTCAATAACTTGTTCCATAGATGCATCCTCCTTCCCAAAAAGTATATTTTCTTTAATTGTAGTTGCAAAAAGTGCAGGCTCTTGACTCACTAGACCCATTTGTGACCTTAGCCACTTGAGTTGCAGTTTATCAATAGCGATCCCATCCAGAAGAATTTCACCTCCAAGTGGGTCATAAAATCTCTGCAGTAGTGCTACTACTGTAGATTTGCCTGACCCACTTCCTCCCACTAACGCCACGGTTTTACCCGTTGATATTTTTAAATTAAAATCTTTCAAAATTATACTTTCGGGTCTCGATGGGTATGCAAATTCAACATGTTTGAATTCCACTTCACCCGTTACATTATCCGATGTTTGGCCCTCCATATTATCTGAATCTATTTTCGGTACTCTTTTTATCACTTCCACTACACGTTCACCAGCTGCACTTGCTTCAGAAAAATACTTGAGGTTGGACAAACCAGAACCCAATGATCTGTTCAGTGAAAAATAATAATGTTTTATAAATTACTCAAAAATCTGCTAAAGCGTATGAAACAACATAAATAATTTAAGGAATTTGGTGGTATTGCAGTACGCCGTATTGTCAAATTTGTCTTATTTGGAAATAAATGGACAGTCCAAAAAATTGAACCATCACACATTTCCGAGGTTTGTTCAACTTGTTCTATTTCCCAAGTTTGAAATAACTTCCGGAATTTAATGCGTTAGTTATATGATATCGTAAATAAATTCCATAAAATAATTCGAATTTATAAAATATTTTATCAAAAAAAATTCGTTCTCAATGTATGGTTGGAGATGGAGGAATAATTTTCCAGAAAAAGCCAAAACTTAAACTACATAAGCATAAAATTTACTTTTGTTGTGGGGTTACACATCCCCATTTATTAGATATAAACTACAAAAATAACAAAGATCAATAGGAAATATCATTCTATTAATTTAAGAAATTGTTTGACTTAAAGTAATGTTATCCCATAAAACAATAAATACTATATCGAGGATAAATTTTATAATCTTGGCGTAGAATTTCGTCAAGTTTTATCCAACACCCATCACCAAATTTATTTTGAGTTAATTCCTATTCCTAGTAACCAAACAACCCCTAAGGAATATCCATAATCCTGAAAGAAAATAAATATGATACTTTCTCCATTTCAATTTATTTGTCTGATCTCGACTTGATATAATATTAAAAGAAAAAGTTAAAAATGTAGTTGAACATGTGAAATTGAATAAAAATGTCCTTTAGCTAAAAGTTTAATGTAATAATGTCTTTGCCTTAAGGTGTGCCTTTTTCAATTTCGCATAGTTAAAAAATATTTTTTATCAAACTAGTAACCAATTTCAATTTCACATAGTAAAAAAATATTTTTGATCATCTTCCGTAAAAAGAAAATAAGACATATAAAATGAAAATGCAGAATATACTTACAGTCCACCGATGGCAATTGCAGCGCCGACGGCAAAAACGGTTCCACCATGTTCTCCATTATACATGACCATTCTGCTACCGTAATAAGACATAAAGGACCAAATTGCAAAAACAATGCCATTACTTCCAATAGCCAATCCTTTTGCTAAACCTTGCTTTAATCCCAAATCTACTGTTCCTTGAAGAGCAGCAGAATACTCTGATAGTGTCTTGTTTTCTCCCACGAATGAATAAACTGTTCTCACAGAAGAAATTGCCTGTTCCACAATTGTACCTGCTTTGCCATATTCGTCCCTGATTTTTCTTGCTATTCCCATTAGAGCCCTCCCATACATAAGACCTGGAATTACTAGGAAAATAACAAACGGAAATCCCACCAGTGCCAGCTTCCAAATCATCACGAATCCTACCACGTACGAACCAACAAATGTTGCTACGTTCATCAAGAAAACTGGTACCTATATTAATTGAAATATTATGAATTAAAATTAATAACCAAAAATTTGCTATTATGGATGAAATTAATAGCTTACCTTTTCACTAATACATTCTTGAATTACAAGACTGTCACTAGAGACGCTAGCTATGACGTCAGCTGTGCTAGCAACATGTAGATCAAAATAGCCGACATCTTGCCTTAGAACTGCTTTCAAGTATCTTATTCGTAGCCTTGACGCTTGCCTTTCTGCTGTTCTTGTCCAACAAAATCCCTCTAAAAAGTAGCATAAAAAAATATTATATATAGCAAAAGAAATCCTTATCTATCAATTCAACTAATCCAACTTGAGAACAACCGAGAGATTTGAGCAGAGGGGAATTCAGAATTTAAACATAATAAGATCAATTTCTAAGTTCATTATTACTTCTGAATTTGTACCGTTAAAATTTTACTTACATGCATATGTTATGTCAAAATTTCAATAATTCAATTGGTTGACTACTCTTTTCTATTTTCCTACCCCCACTAAAAAATATATAAAAAAATACACCTCCGCCATATGAACCGTTGAAAAGGCCAGAAAGAAATTAGACAAACCTAAGAAACACGCGACCCATTGTCCACAAGCCAGGAAAACCAGAACCAAAGCATTCTGCAGCCACATAACCAAAACAAAAATCTCTCTTAGTTATTCATGTAAGGTTACCATTAGTCCATATCTGTAGAATCAGGACTTAATAGTCTAGTGATACAAATGAAAATCTATACCTCATTGATATGGTGCGTGAAATTGTCAGTATTTGAAGTGTCATTATCACCAAGATTGTTCATAAGCTTGCTGGTGACTATGAGCATCACTGGCATAGAAACTCCATCGCAAATCGCTCCCAAAAATCCTAAAGTCATCAACAACATATCGGTTCTATCAGCATGCATGAAAATTGACCAAAAAGAACCGGACCTTTTCTTTTGTATCATCGTTTTACTATTTGTACTCATTTTTTTCTCCAAATTAATTAGTAATACCCTTTACAGGAAAATAATATTGAGATAGTTCATAACTCAATAAAATACAACTCATGTGTGAGAGCTATATATAGAGGAAGAGAACTGAGAGTCGTGAGGAATGAAAGGCCTTTGCACGATTGGTGCTACTATTTTATACACTCTCTCTCATCCTTGGTTCAACTTTTTTGGTCTTGTTTCACTTTATCAAGGCCAATTTAACTGATCTTCAGGTCAAATTTAATAAAATTAATTTTATATTTTAAATTCAAAACTAGATGTTTAAAAAAATATATAAAAAACGCATTCTTTCTCATATTAATATGATGAAAATATATATCTGAAATGTTGATTAAATTAAAGTTCATGCAGTTTGACTATCGAAAAGTAAAACATGAGAAGTAAAAGTGAATAAAGGAAAGAATTATAACGAATTCGTATTGGACGAGAAATGTTCCTCCGAGTCCTTTTCTAGGTAATTTTAATAAAAATAACCTTTTTATCTCTATTAGAATTTATGAGTCTTTTGAATTACGTCTAAAGATCAATCAAATGTTTTGTCAATTTCAAGAGTTATATTAAAAAAAATTGTTGCATTGAGCTTGAATCTCCTTAAAATGGACGTTTCAGCCTGAAAAGATTTATTCCTTTACTTTACTTTTCAATTGTTATTTGTAATTTTCACCAACATATATTTAAAAAAAAAAAAACAATGGCACATATCAGCCAACTAAATAAAGAAATGGTAAGAAGTGTTAAAATAATAATAGTATTACAAATATAATATTTAAAAAGAAAATGCAATGTACATGTGCTTGAGAGTGTATTGCGGTTGACTTTTCATAATTTTCCAAGTATCGTCATTAATGACGCTCATAGCTCGAATGATTTTCTTTTAAGCGTCACCAATGATCTCCTTCACTCTTGTAATTTATAGCTGGAGCACTTCATCTTTTATTCATTATAAAAATAAATATACTTAATAAATAGTGCTAGACTAATTAAATTTGTTAAATTATCCCTGTGACATACTTAAAAGCCTCAAGTTTGTGATTAACTAATGACGCTCATGGTTATGACTTGCAACAAAATCACGTTTAATAATTTATACCAATATATATGTAATGTGAGAATATATATATTGAAGACTTCACGTAAAGATAAAATAGAAATATATTGCCTGGCTGTTAGAAACTTAGCAAAAGTCTACCATCATTTATTTCTAATTTTCTTAATTCTTTAATTCTAGGTGGGAGAAATGTTATTATATAATAAAAGCTGACTTTTTTTTTCTGTATATAAGCTGACTTTGTAATGTAAAATATTGGAAAATATGCGTAAATAAAAGTAATTTACTCATAGTTGAGGGACAATCTGCTAAAATGTTACTCAAAATTTATATAATTTTGCTCTAAAAATTAATATTATGACAATTAAAATGAAACGAAAGGAGTATTAATTAAAAAAAATATTATGTTTTGCTGAAAAATACTTAGTGGCTATTCTCATAAATATTTGATTGAATTGATGGAGAAAAAAATAGAAATGTTTTCGTACAGAAAAATTATAAAGTTTCTCATTTTTTAGTGAGAATTTGTTTTTCATCATGCATTTTTTTAATGAGATAGTAAAATGAGAAACGAGTGAAAAAATTACTTCTATGTTATTCTGATCCATAATAGCAAAAATTTATGTTTCTAGTAGTGTACATTTTTATGATAGTGAAAACAAAGTAAATGAATGTCAAGAAGAATAATAGCTTTTATGTAATGAACATAAATCTGGACAATCATCCATGATTTTTTATTTATTTATTTGAAAATTAATGGACCCTCTTCGAAAAGTCCATATGCTAATCAAATAATTTACGCTCAATATGCACCAAAATCTTCCTATGCCTGTGGCAAAAGGATCCAATAGCTAGGTTTATATGCTACAATAAACAAATTATTATTTTAATTTCAATTTTTTGTAGTGCGTATAAATTAAACTTGCATAGACAATTTGGCAATGATTCCTAATGAGCAAGAAGTCAAAATAAGATAAATCATCAATAAAATATTAAATATCATCAAAGACCGAATTTAAAACAAAATATTTTCTTGTTAACTTAAAAATAACTCCTTATATATTATTTATAAAAATTGGCATAAATATAGTTTTTTCAGAATAGGAAGAAAGGATGCCATTTTCAAAATTTACCTAGAAATCGATGATTGATCCAATATATATTAAAATAATAATCATTAAATGCATATTTTGTATAGTATACAAAACATATACATTGTTGATACAAAATATTTAATATATTTAACCATCAAATGCAATTATTTTCTATTAATATGTGCAAAGCATATCCCATGAAAGTTGCATCTGACAGAATAGAAAGGTTAAGTTCCTAGTACTTCTATCTTAATATCTTCTTCACATGAGTTTCCATAGATTATGCATTCATTTTTGTAGTCACAAATAGACTGATCAATGCCAAAGGAAAAAAGACAAGTAAAGTGAAAATAAAGAAAAAGATGCTGCATACTGTACATTGAATGAATATTGCTTTTAGACTCAATTATTTATAATCTTTGTCATAGATTTTTCAATCATTGAAGTTAGTGCAATTGGCCATGACAAAGTTTTACTACCTAATTAAGCAAGCCTACTCTTCATTGGTTTGGTGTGAAGGATAACATCAAATAATCTCAAGATTAAATTATAGTGTCATTCAATTTAGTATTTGGTTGGTAAGTTCGGAATAACTTATTTTGGGATTAATAATTAGTACACGGGATAAGTTATCCTTCCTCTTGATTGATATAGTAATCTCATGATAACTTATCCTGAGATAAAGAAGGTAAATGATAAATATGTCCTTCTAAGCTCTTTTTATACATTACCTTTTACATTCATAAAGAATATTTTTGCAATTAAATAATTTATTTTTAAAATTTATATAATGCATATTATTTTGCATGCTACAAACCAAACACTCAATAAGAACTAATCTCATTATAACTTGTATTCAAATCAAACGACTCCTTAGTCTTTTACTCATTATTAATTTAACACATTTAAAAAAAAAATTAATAAAATAGTATCATTATATGATCTTTTAAATATAATAAATTAATACATTAAAAAGTATTTATAATTAATAAAAAAAGTAAATTAAAAATTAAATAAATTATAATATTTTATTTTTTAAATTAAATAAATATTTATTTTTAATATAGCGAATAAATAGATGAAGTGCTGCTACTCCGCTTCTTTAAGAAACCAGCAATTGTGTAAAACCCTCAACCAAAGGAAACATGATATATTAAAGAAACAACCTTGCCACTTAGGGATTCTAAAACACAGTAATAAATTAATTTTTTAAAGATATATATGATGCTTCCGGTGGTCATGATACTATCTAAAAAATAAAAAATAAAAAGTTAAAAATTCTAGAAAAAGAAACAAAAATAAATACTGTTAAAATTTAGAAATTAGTGATGAACAAATTCTGTAACTAAAACTTTAAATATTAAAATTCATTATTAGTCTTATTTACTGTTGCTCGTTGAATTATATATCATATAATATGAGAAAATAAACAAGGAAGTTTGTAGCTAATTTCAATTTATTTTTTCTAGCGCAAAACTATCTCCTAGGGAAAAAAATGTAGCAAAGAATTCAAAAAACAAAAGAAAGTAGTGGCCTCCATCTCCAATAAGAATTAAAATTGATTTAATTAACAATAAAATTCGACAAACAAGAAAATTAAAATGTTTCAAAAGAAAAAGATATTCTATACCATAACCTTGTGTCTTCCACGATGTTGAGATACGGAAAACGTCATAAATTAAAGTGAAGAATACGTTTTTTTTCAATTAAAAGTGAGAATCTGTTTTCAATGGATAATTTAAAATTAATTCAATTTTTTTTTAAAAAGGTTCCGATTATTACCATAATAAAGGCGAATATATGGAATCATTTATAGACTTAGCATATTTAGTAGATAGTGCATTGTCTTGCTTTTTAGGGTGCAAAAATCAAATCGAATCGATAAAAATGTTATTGGGTTATTAGGTTATCGAATTTTTAATGAATTTAAAAAAAAAAATTACTGAGTTATCGATTTTCACTATTGAGTTATTGGGTAAACCGATAACCCAATAACATTATAATAATTTACTATTTTATTCCTTCGTAAATATTAAATATTAGTAATTTAATAGTAATAGGACACTATAACAATACTATACATATTTTAATCTTTACGGTGCTTAAGTGATTAGTTATCCGCTTTAGAATTTTAATTTGTAATTAATTAATTATAGATTTTGCAAGTCTGTAAACATAGTCTTCGTACTCTATATGTTTTTTATTAATGCAAATTATCATTATCATTCTTATCGGGAAAATTGAAATCGAACCGTTAAGAACTTAAAACCGATAAAATTATTTTATTGATTTCTTATTGGTTTAGCATATTTAAAAATTGAAAATCGATAATGTATAAAATCGAACTGACTGATGCACACCCCTAATTACTTCAGATGGTTAGTGTTTATCATTGTGAGTGATTAGTGTTTATCATGGTACTTAGTTGAATTACTGTTGTACTTGTTATTTATTTTTAACATTGTTTATTATTGTTTTCAATAATCTATTCTAGTATGTTGTCTGTTATGTTTTGATTTTCACAATATTTTATTGTTAATTTTGGCTCCTTCCTAATAGACTTCACACTTTTTTTTACTTGCTATATTTTCTTTATCGTCTTCTTCTTCTTTTTTATTTGGATTTGTAGCACCTAAGCCGAGGATCTTTTGAAAATAATTTTTCTTTACCTGTATGTGATAATAATTAATTCGCACACATTTTATCTTCCCCACACCTTACTTATTGTTATTGTTGTTGAGTTTAAGTAATAAGTGTGAATTGGGAAATAAAGATGGAAAGACAAAGAAAAATGTGGGGGAATCAAGTAAAGGGAAATGAAGAGTCATTTCTCACTCATCTAAAAAATAGAGGAAAAGTGGTGTCCTTATATTAGGAAACACTTCCTTTAACTCTGAAAGAGTCCCCTCGCGCCGTCGTCGTCGTCGCTCTCTCGGCTCGGCTATGGCTACGGCTACGGCTTCAACTTTGGCAAATGATGTGATTGCATTGATATTGTCTTAGAACAGACATATTTGTTCTCAATCGACACCATGCCTGTTTTGAACAAATGAGTATGTTCTTAACAGGCAGATTCACACCCAATACTCCCTATAAATGGAGACTCGTCCTGTGTTTCCATATATCGAAAAAAATTTGAGGTACCTCTACGTCTGTAATAGTGAATCTGTTTTATCCTTGGAAAAAATAATCCATAACCTCGGGTACATTGAGGAAATTAAATTCCTTAAGGACACACAGTGTATTCTATGGATTCAAATTGGTTTACAACTTTATTTAAGTCTTTTTCGTTTCGATTTTACTTGATTTACTGTTTCTGTTGTTGTTTCAATACAAAGGGAATAACAGTTATTGTAATTACCAATATAACCTTGATCAACTATTAATTCCCTTGATCATTTCTTGACACAATATTGGACAACCAGCACCATTTTTGTTCAGTTTCCACTCATTATTCAATTAACTCGAATTCATGCTGCTGCATGGAAACAAATTTAAGGAAAAATTTCTCATTAATTCGAATTCACATCACATAAAGACAAATTAAGAAAACAAAATTTCCTATAAGTCTATTTTAGGCTGCATAAAAACAAATTTAAGGAAATAACATTCTCTTATAGAGTTCTTTCCCATATTCATGTGTTGTTTTAATTGCCTTAACAAGAAGGAAACTTGTGGAATGTAACCCATTCAAGTAAAAAACACAACCTACATTTGTAGAATTTGTCTTAAATCTCCATTAAAATTTAAACTCTATAACCAAAGAGACTACACCTAAGCACTTTTTTATGTCTTTAAAGATGTTTGGTAGTAAAGCAATATAAGAAATTAGTTACAGATAAAATTTTATAGCTAAATAATAAAAATTTTATATTAATCTCATTTAGCTATAGATCAGTGATAAATTATATGAAAATCCAATTAGCTAAGAGCTATTTATAAAAAAAATTAGCTAAATTTTTTTGATAAATTTCACAGTTAATTTCAGATTTTTTTTAGTAGCGGATGAATCATAATTTTATCCAATTTTTCTTAAAATCTATCATGTAATACACATACGTGCCTGATGTTGTAATTACGTCCCCCAAACCGTAACAAAGAAAGGATGAAAGATGAACTTGAACTTCTCTGTCATCACATTATTAAAATATCATAATTTTTTCATTAAAATATTCGGTGACTATTCTCATTAATATTTTAATTGAATTGGTGAGAAAAGAAAAAATAGTAATATTTTCATATGCAAAAAGTAGCAAGTTTATCGCTATTTTTGTGAGAATTTGTTTCTCACCATGCATTTTCTAAGTCAGTTTATTCGGTAGAAAATGAATGAAAACATCATGTTCTATAAAATAAATTTCTTATTGATTTATGATATAAAAACCTTTGTTTCTAATAGTCACATTTTAGAATTCAACATTAGGGGCGGAGTTTGTTGCACTAGACGATTTCTAAAAGATAAGATATAGTATAAAGTAAGACGGAAATTGGTAGAGGTCAAGGGTGGAAGCTATTCTCCCAACATTGGAGAAAGAAAATTTGTTGCTTCGTTAGTTAAAGGTGACAAAATTAGTTCATAAAATTATAATTATTCATTTAATTAAATTTAAATTGATGATTAATTTGATCACTTATTAATTCAACTCAATTCAACCAGTCTAGTTGCCTCCTCTACCTCAACTATAGACCATTTCTAAAAGATAAGATATGGTGTCAATTAAAGTAAAACGGAAATTGTAGCAACTATTCTCCCAATTATGAGTACTGTCAAATATTGGAGCAAGAAAATTTATCGAAGAAAACTAGCTCATAAAATTATAACTTGTTTAAATTTAAATTAATTATTGATTCACTTAATGTCACCTGTATCTGTACTATTGACCATTTCTAAAAAATAAGGTACAGTATAAAGTAAAACAAAAATTGGAAGAATTCAAGGAAAGCAGTTATTCTCTTATTACAAAGACCGTCAAATATTAGAAATGGCAAAATTAGCTCCTAAGGTTAAGAATAACAGCAATTTTTGAGTTACTTTTCCTGCTCTGCCACAAAGTTTGATGACACTGGAAGTGGAACAAATTTGCAAACATATGTATGCATTATTACATTTCTCAAAGATAAGTAAAGTAAAATCGTAAATAAAGGTCAGTCATATAACAGCTAAATATTGGAGCATGAAGAAGCGCGAATAAATGATTAAATTTTTATGCATCGATAGTATAAAAAAAATTAGATATTAATAACTTTTATTTATTTTAGCAGACAAACAACCTTATTTTTCTTTTTACTAATCCCATTTTTTTTAAGCGTGACATGTATTTTTCTTTTAGGTAATCTGATAGTATAAAATTCCTGTACAATTGCACAGGAGTTAATTATAAACTTCTAAACAAATGTAATTGAAAGGAATCGAAGTTAGAAGCCTTGGACATTTCCCTAGATTTAAATAATAGGGCAATTCCAACCTAATTAAAAAAAATGACACCCGTCCTACCTAATCTTGGCATCTAATTAATCTTTTAATAACGAATCGTAGAATTAAACAAATGGATATCTCGATGCTGCTAAATCAATTACGTACATCATAAATGATCGTTCAATTTAGTGGTCAAGTTAAAAATTTTGTTAAAAATATTTAGTATATAATAATTTTTTATTTATATATTTTTTATATTTTCTATATACATCATTTAATTTTTGGGTAAGAAGTATTCGACTGAATATTCTTTACTATACTGTGGCCATGGAAGTGGACTCCAACTAATTGTTAACAGCCATCTCTTTTATCCTTGGTAAGCTTCATTGTATTATCAAACATAAGTAAAAAATATCCTTAAATTATTTGAAATAGAGCACATATATTCCTCCGTTACGTTTTAGTTCAAAGTATTTCTCCGTTATATTTTTGGGTGAAAAATACTCTTCTATTAATTTTTTGACTTAAAAATACTCCTTTATTAATTTTCTGGCTCAAAAATACCCCCTCGTTCTAACAAAAATGAAAAAGGGTCAAAAATACCCCTTAACTATTAGAAATTGAGCAAAAATACCCTTAGTTAGTTTTTGGCTAAAAGATATCCATCCGTTAAAATTTTAAAGTTATTATTTAAAATATTCCTTTTTCATTAAAAAATTCAACCTCAACCCATCTTCAAATCATTTTTTGTCAGACTTTTGAGTAGTCCAGATTCTTACTATATTTTTTAAAATAAATTATTTATAATTGCAAATGAATTATCTTTTGAAAATGATAACTTATATTAATTGTGTTAGATTGTTAACATGAGCACAACAATTTCTATACAAGCTTCGTAGGTTCGGAAAATTTGAAAAATTGGATCCTATTGAACTCAAGAAACTAATTGAAGGAGGAGACAACGATTATAATGAGGATGAATCAATGTTATTAGTTAACTTCTTGAGACGTTTGCAAGTAAAATAACTGTCTCTTTTGACATGAAAAAGTTAGTCTCGAAACTAATATCCAAGAAGAAAACTTTTTAGGTCCCTAAACGGAGTTTCACGTGGACTGATCATGTGGCACCATTTATCCACATAACATGCATGGTGTCATTTTCGTTGGAGAGGATTTTTATTTTTTTTTGTAAAATTTTAATGTAGGGATATCTTTTAATCAAAATCTTACTAAGGGGTATGTTTGCTCTATTTCTGATAGTTTGGGATATTTTTAATCCTTTTTTATTTCCGTTAGAGATGGGGTATTTTTTAGCCAAAAATTTAATTAACAGGTATTTTTGAGCCAAAATGTAACGGAAGAGTATTTCTGCTTCATTTCAAAATGTTTAGAGATATTTTTGACAATATTCAAAATATATAAAGTACAATTTATTTATTATTATTAATTGATATAAAAACATGCGAGAGTTTTAACATGTCATTCCTCATGGCAGCTAGCTAGAGTTATAATTATGATTTTTGGACAATTTTCTAAAAGAGTTGCACGCGACGAAAGGACAGTATAATCTTGCACCAATAAAATTGCTGTTTACGTCCAAGTACGTACCTTTTCTTGTTTGGTGATCTTAGTCGATATATGGTGGTAAGGTTGAGTGGAGATTAACCCGATGGTTATTATTCGTTGTATTGTATTGTTAGTTTAAGTACAATGTTTGTTTTGATTGTTACTTAAATTTCATTGTATTGTACTATTTAATGTTTATTTTGATTGTTACTTAAATTATATTGTATCGTATCGTTTAATTCTATCGTTAAGTAATGACGAAAAGACTCATTTTATATAATGCCGGTTTGGTGTGGTTGCGTAGTTACTTTAATATCTTCTTCTCTTTTTTTACTTTATTAATTTAATAATTCTACTGTATGATTTACGCTATTTTTTCATGGAATCTATCACATAACCTTCAATTTCTTGTAGTTTTATCATTCAAATTATGGATGTATGACATTATGTAACAACGAAGAATAATACAATCTATCCAAACATTGTAGTCATTGGAACAATACAGTACGATACGATACGATACAATACAATACAGTACAACACAACACAATACAATACATTACGAAAAAATACATAACAACTATCCAAACAAAGTGTAAGGGTGAAAAAATGAACGAGTTGAATTAGAAAAGGAAAAAATTAAAATGAGTTGAATCAAAAATTGAATTGAATCATAATTCATTCAAATTTATTTTGGATTAAAGTAGACTAAAATCAAGTTGGATCGTGTCCAATTTGACTGCTTAATCTAAACAAAAGATATATATAAATTTATTTTATTTATACTACAAGAAAATAAAGGGTAGATACAAATTTTAAATTTATAATATTATTATTTGTTTGATTTCTCATTCAGTGTCCGATATCCTATTAGAGCACGACTACCTCAACCTGAGGCTTCTGATTAAAGGAGGAGCAACCCTAACCCCCGACCCCTCCAACACATCCTTTTGGTAAATGTATACTCCTTCCGTCTCATTTTATGTGACAGCCTTTAATTTGACATGATATTAAAGAAAAAAAATACTTTTGAAACTTACCGTCTAAAATAATCATTAGATATTTATGTGCCTCAAATTTATTTAAATTTAAAATTAAAAGTTAGCCTAGCTATCTTAAATTATCACGAATTCAACGAATAAAAAAATTGAATGAATCACTTGTCTTGGCTGCTTATATTGACGGTCCTATCAAAAATCATCATACGTCTTTGGTCTATTAGAAAAAGAAAAAGTGTGAACATGAAATCCTTGGTAGGGTTTATAGGATTCTGGTAATAGGAAAAAGACATTGAATGGATAGATAAATATGGGCACGCATATAGCTTATGCAATGCCATTTATTCTGCACAATCATGTGCCTTTTTTTTTGCCTTTTTACAAAACATACATACTTTACAACTTTAACAATGGACACAAACATAGCTTACCAGTTAAGCTAAGTAGTACAACACACTCATTTTATTCGGCATGAGATTTAAAGAAAAAAAGAAGTCATTAGTTGACTAATTATAGTGTAAACATAAGATAATATAATGGAGAAATTACAGAAATACATAATATTTGGAAACTTAATTACAATTATTTCCTACCATTTAAAAAATTATTAAATTTTTTTTTTCACTATTTCGCTGATACATAACACACATTTATAAATTATCAGTTAGTTTCACTGATACCTAAAAAAATTAA
>JBCEWC010001383.1:0-41691 GCA_038996855.1 Solanum aculeatissimum
TAAAAAAAATTATGAATTCTAATTTTTCATATTAAATTCAATTAAAAAATAAAAGAACTTAAAAATTTAAGCGGGGCAGGTCTATGTGGGGCGGGGTGGAGCAGGTTGAAAATGAAAAAAATCACCATACGAGGCGGAGTGGGACAATTTAAAAAAATTATGGGTTAAGCTCAATTCGCCCCGCACCTGCCCTATTGTGATCCCTAGGTGGTGAAGTTTGTATACTACTCGATAATCCAAAGCTGGTCCAGCTACTGCAAATTGGAAAAGGTAGAATACATCAAAAACTTCTAATATAGTAAAATATATTCGTAAATTTTATTTAAATATTTGATTTATGATCTATTTTGACTAGCATTTGAAGATTACTTTGCCCAAATATATATGAATCAGAAAAATCTAATATATTTTGGCATTCATAATTTAAATATTTATGTAAAATTAATTAATAAATTTAAAAGACTAAAAATAAATTTGAGTCAGAAAAAATAGGGAAATATTCTTTGCTGCTTATTAAGGCTGTCCCCACCTTTCTCTCTACCGACACTCACCACTATTTTCCCTTTCATTTTATATAATCCAAACTTCTTTGGATGGTTTTATTAGTAGCAAACAATAATTAAAAAGTTTGTTACTTTCAAAATCGAAAGATATCACATTAATTAAAACGAAGAATAATAATAATTGTATTATTATTTCATTATTTTTATTAGGTATATTTTGTGATTTGTTATTTCTAGTTAATTGTATGGACAAGTTGTGAGGACAGTCTGGAAACCACAGAGGAGGACAAAGAAGGGGCCCTTCCTACCTGCTCATCATTCTACGTATTAGTATAATATCACAAACATAAAATTAAATTAGACATAGAAAAATATTTATTTTATTGATGAGAGTTATATATAGTAAAAATAATTTATTTAATAAATTCATTGTGTATGTAATTTAATTCGAGATGCAGGGTATGTTTGGTATGAAATGAAAGAAAAATATTGTTTCTCTTCAACTAATTTCGAGAGAAGTATTTTAAACTTGGCGTAATCGCAAACTACTGCACAACTTTAAAAATATTCCTTTGTTTGATTGACTGAACTTAAAACTTCAACAAGTTTGATCTGTAAATGTGATTCTCTGTGTGTTAAAAACTTTTGCCTCACATGGCTAAGTCAAATTAAGTGATATACACACTTTGAAAAGTTAGAAATCACTTTACTTCACAACAATACTTAGATATTATCCCAAAGTCACAAATGTGTATATTTTTTAATAATTTTTCTAAAACGAATATTTTTTACGTGGTGGCATCATCAGTTGTGAAATCTATGAGAATTCCCTTTTACCTAACCTTAGAATAAAACTCATTATTTGTTTTGACTTTTGTGTGGTATGACTAAACGTACTTAGAAAATTAATCAAAAATGACTTGATGATCATTTGTATGCACAGCATGATAAGGACATTACATCTCTTGATAATTAACTTATATTATATAACATGCAATTGAAGCTGGATACAACTAATTAGTTATTAATAATACATTTCACAATCTTTTCAATTATTAATATAGAATTTTGATAGCACACTCCCCTTCAGATTAAGTTTCATGCGGCTTATCACCACACGATCAACAAGTCTCTTTTTTAAAATTAAATTCTACATGCATGCAGTAATCAAGTCAGAAATTTTATTAATTCAAGGTATTCAAATTAATATGTACTATATACAATAATAATAATATATTCAGTGAAATTTCACACATGAAGTTTGGGGAGAGTAAAATGTACTCAGATTTTACTACTATCTCATAGAGATAGAGAGGTTCTTTCCAGAAAATTACCCGCAACTCAAATATATCAGCACCAAAAACATAAAATACTAGATATAAAAACGACTAGAATGGAAATCAATTGAAAACTCATAAATACAGTAAAAGTAGTAAAATAAAAGACAGTCAATAACAATACAATATATAAAAAGACATGACTAATCCTGCTATCGTACTATATCACAAGGCAAGACATCATCCAATATATTTTGCATAATTTTTTATTTGATATAAATTTTTGATGAAGAGTATCCGATTAACTAGGGGCGGACCTAGGGTGGGTGGAGAGAGGGTTCGTCCGAATCCCCTACGCAAAAAAATACATTGTATATATAAGGCAATTTTCCATATTTCTATATATATATATATATATATATATATATTAAACTGAACCTCCTAAACAATAAGCAAGGTCTAGCGTAGTGGTGGCTCTCCTTTTAAATGAACCATCACGCTCCAACCCAATATTTAAGTTTTTTCTTTTTTTTTTAAATATTGAAATAATATTAGACTATGAATTACTATTTTCTTTAAAAATTATATTTTATTAATTTATTCACACATTTATGCTTTTATATTTCGAACTTCATGAATCAAAATTCTAAATCTGCCATTACAATTAACTACCTTTAACTATATATGACTACGCCACTCCATGCATGGTCCAGCCACATGAGTCATGACCAAGCATTAATGGTCGTCAAAGCTGTCTTCTTTTTGTGCGTCTGCGTCTGTAAGTTTTTTTTTAGCAGGGTAATAGTAATAAAGCAGATCCCTTGGCTACTATATATCTTTATACTCATTTTGTTAAATCATAAACTCTATATTAATTATTGTTAGATTAAACAAAATTTAAAAATATTCTTAATTATCATGGTAATCAATATTATCCATTTTGAATCAAATCTATACAATTCTACTTACAAATCTCACTTTTCTTCCTTCGAAGTTTAAAATGTTAATATTTAAGTTAGCGTTTGACCTCAAATTCTCAAATATTCTTGACAAGTTACTTTCGGGTGAAGTTTTGATGAAGTTTCACCATGTATTTGGCTTCAATTTTTTTCAAGAATGTTTGACTTTTCAGAAAATATGATTTATATAGTAAGTTCTAAAAGTTATTAAAAATATCTATAAGTTTGTATTATCATTCTATAATGAACATGTTCTTTTTAAATAATAACCTTAAATAATATAATGATAATAATCAACAACAACAAAATATCAATATGAGCAAGATCAATACATTAATCACATACTCAAATTTGTCATTGATTCAGTTGAAATCACAATTCATTAAAAGCAAATTGTTCTTTCTTCTGAATCTAGTCACTCAAATTATAATTCAAACTTTTTCGGAGTAGATAGATAAATATTAGTTGAAATAAATAAATAAAGTATTTTTTATAAAATATAAAAAATTTGGATAGTTTTTAAATATTTAAATACTATTTTTTTCTAGTATTTAGGAACTTGGGATGTTGCCAAACATATTTGTCAAGTTTTATGGTGAAATACTATTTTCTAAATTTTTTCCAAGAATATTTGTGACCAAAGTTATATGAGGATCCATGATTTTGCATATTCATTAGTGTAGAAACTAATGTACAAACATGTTTTATACCATAACATAAAAGATAAATATTACTTGTAACAAGTAATTACACAATTATAGCCTTATAGGGATGCTAGTTAAATAACCATTTGCCAAACAATTCTTGAAAGTACTAAGGTATGCTCATATTTGTGATCTAAATTTTTGAAAAACCTATTTGCTAGGAAAATAAGCTTAAGTGGTTTTTTTTAAAATTAAAGTAGGAAAAATAAGTTTTATAAGTGACATTTCACATTGATTATATGTTTCCCGACGTTTCAACATACATCATCTTCACTCCCATTTCACCCACACATCTTATATAATATTATTATTTATCTAGATTATATATAAACTAGACACACCCTAATAGACATGCTAGCTTTTATTTTTTATAATGTTATTTATCATCTATGAATGAATGGGAACTTTAGAGCAAGAGTAAAGATTTTTTTAGTAAGACTTATAAGTTATGTCTTTGAGCTGTAAAATTTGTTATTAATGATGTTTGCATTAGAATAGATTATCGTTCATGGGTTGATTTGAGTTAGTCATTGATTAAAACTAAAATGAGATCGTTTTTTTAATCTTTAAATTATTAAAATCAAATGAAATATAATATATATTTATTAATTTGATCGTTATCTATTCTAATTTGAATATTTGTTATACACAAAAATAAAATTAAAAAATAAAGAGGAGAACGAAAAAATCAGTAAGCAAAACAAACATATGTCAACACCATCTACCACAATATACTCTTTCATTTCTAATTGAGTTTTCACTTGGACAAAATGAAATCAAATGCAAAGAGCCCACAATTGGATGATGGCCCCAACTTGATTCCATTAGTCCCATTCCCTCTAAATTATAAATAAACTTTGTCGAAAATATATATATCAAATTTAAAATTATTCATAAAAAATATAAATATAAAATTTGATGATTCGGTTATTTCTTAGATTTTTTAAACAAATCAAATCAAATATACTGATGGTTACTCAAATAAAATTAATTCATTTTTAATTACTTTTATTCGATTAATTTGGATCAATTTTGATCTAAATCGTGAATATTTCTAACTACCTACTTAATCTTTTGGAGTGTGACCCTTTCTTAGTCCTTTTGTCAATTTATATAAATTAAAGTTTTAATAATTCATTAATTTCATGTAGAAATGTTGATTTTCATATTGATTGAACGTTAAAGATACCAATTAAACAAAAAAAACAAAAGAAAAACAAACAATACCATTGTATATATATACACCCCCTCTAAAGAAACACTACTAGTATATTTCCTTTTTCCCTCTTCTTCTCTTCAAACACAGATCTCTTCTTTCGCCGGCAAAAATGAAGGTCTCGCCGGCGGCACCACTCTCCCTCACCCTCCTCCTTGTACTATTTCTCTCCACCACTACCTACGCCCACAACATCACTAAAATCCTCGCGAAACACCCTCAATTCTCCACCTTTAACCATTACTTAACTGTCACACACTTAGCTGCTGAAATCAACCGCCGACAGACCATTACTGTCTGTGCTGTTGACAATGCCGCCATGAACGTCCTCCTTGATAAACACTTACCTACTTACACTCTCAAAAACGTCCTTTCCCTCCACGTATTCGCCGATTACTTCGGCGCCAAGAAACTCCACCAAATCACCAAAGGAAGTACCCTCACTGCCACAATGTTCCAAGCCACCGGTGAAGCTCCGGGAACCTCGGGGTACATCAATATCACAAATATGAAAGGTGGGAAAGTGGGTTTTGCAAATGAAGACAACGACGGCCATTTCGCTGCTACTTTCGTTAAATCCGTTGTAGAAATGCCGTACAACATTTCAGTTATTCAAATCAGCCACATACTCACTTCCCCCGCTGCTGAAGCTCCAGTTGCTGCTCCTAGTGACCTTAATGTCACCACTTTAATGGCTAAACAGGGATGTAAAGCATTTTCAGATCTGTTAAAATCTCACCCAGATGTATCCAAAACTTACTCCGAAAATGTACAGAGTGGATTAACAGTGTTTTGCCCCACCGACGGTGTTATCAGCGGCTTCATGCCCAAATTCAAGAACTTAACAAAAGACGGCCAAGCTTCTTTACTATTATACCATGGAATCCCTGTTTACAATTCAATGGGAATGTTGAAATCCAACAACGGGTTAATGAACACTCTAGCTACAGAAGGCAAAAATAAATACGATTTCACTGTGCAAAACGACGGAGATGATGTGAAATTGGAAACCAAAGTCGTGACCGCGACTATCTCCGGTACATTGTACGACGAGGAGCCATTATCCGTTTACAAAGTCGATAAAGTTCTACTCCCAAGGGAGTTGTTCAAAGGAGTAGCAGAAGAACCAGCACCAGCTCCAAAAGGTTCGAAGAAAAAGAAGAAGAGCAAAAAGGACGACGCCTTTGGTGATGATAGTGCACCAGAGCCCAGCCCAGAAGACGACGAAGATCCGGCGGATGATTCGGCGAATTTGAACTGGGCCAGTAGTGTGAAAAGCACTGGGTGGTTGGTTACAGTTGTTATAAGCATTATTTGTGTGACCATTATTTGATGATAATGGAACCATATAATGTTATTTTGGCTTGCACATAGACATGAATTATTTTTCCGTTTTGAAAGAGTTTTGGTATTTAATTTTTCATTGTATTGTGTAATTTTTTTTTTCTTTTTCTTTACATTGTATTTTGTATTTGAAAAAAAGACAATAAATTGCATCTTTTTATCAAATTTAATTTATAGATACAAGATTTATTATGTAAATATCTTTGATAATGCCTTGTGCTTGTAGACAAATAGATCGCAAAAGTTTGTATCCAAACGCTCAATCATAACCAAGATGATAAGGACTTGTAATCTACTTTAAGATTTTATTATAAAGATATCTGAGTGTATATGATAATAAGTGAGGGACAAAGGGGAGGAAAAATAGCTACTTGTCATGTGTCGGTGCAAAGGTAATTCGTTTTTAAGAATATGATCTTCACATCTTTTATCTATCAAGGTTTTAATATGTTTGCATAAATAACGTGAAGAAATAAAGTGGTTCTGTATATGTTTGCTTTTTAGACATTAGTGTGTTGATGACAGATCAATTTTATAATTATTTTATTTTCTAAAATAAAATATGTATTAAATCATTGAAAGATTGAATAATGCATGTTGGAATGGTAAAATCATATTTGAATAATTGCTACATGACGAGATTTAAACGTGGCATAGTGTCGGTGCCTTCAATTATTTTACTCTAAATTTTATTAAATATTTCTTATTTTTTGAATCTTGAAATATTGAATTCTATAATTTGGGGTGGGTGATTCTGCAGTATTAATGACCAGTTGGCAAATTTCATTTTCTCCAAGAAAAGACGACCTACATGTTAAATATCCAGCTAATCAATGTTTCACAATTCACATGATAAGTATATTTATAATTTGTGAGTTCAGATAAAATTTGCTCACAAATTAAAGGGTTGTCAATGTATTGAGTCTTAATTTTATTACGTATACCTAGTATAATTTTCTTTTAATTAATATTCTAATGGAGAGTATAATTAAGTTACAAAAAATGTTGATATAATACATAAATGTGCGTGTTAATTTGGTCTCAGCTAATATCTATGTTCTTCAATTTTGGATGTGCACAAGTAGACGCGCACATCATACGTGACAAGTTGTGTAAGACACCACGTAGGATATGCACGTCTACTTATTCAACTTTACGCAACTTTAAGTATCTACTCGTTCATACTCAAAATTGAAAGACATAAATGTCTTCGGTGTTTATATATTATGATGCAAATATTTCTTTATAGTTTATAACTTTCTTCTTAATTGTCTCTTTGATCAATTTAGCCTCGACATATGAGAGGTCTGTCCATTTCCTTAATTGGCAAATTATTATAACACAACTTGTTGAGCTAGACTAAATTTGACGTGAATTATATCAATCAAATTATAATATTTAATGAGGTTTAGTACTAACTTAAAACTATTCAAATTGCAACTCCACATATTTTGTACAAAAAGGTAAAATAGAATAAATCAAGATGTTATCAATTCAGTTACATTAAATCTTATATTTGTCTTTACTAGCTGAGGTGATTTTTCTGTACCAACAATTGATTTTGATAATGTCCATAACTTATTTGTACATTTCAATGCAGTAATATTTTTTCTAGATTTGAAAGGAACTCGTAATTGATATCAATTGAATTTACATCTGGTATATTTTGTATATGTCACGTCTCGAACTATACCCTAGATGTGGTCGCCACTCGAAAATCATTTCTAATCCTTAAGCGAACCATTTGGTCTAGTTAACTTACTCAGCGAAAAACTCTTACATTATAATGAACTAAAATGGACACAATACTCATGAAACTCAAGCCATTTAATTAAACCAGAAATTCAAACATGCAACAATGTAGGAACTTAACCCAAAGTTATCAAACGAACTTTAAGCAAATGAACTGAATAATATCAATTTGGTCTATGACGCCTCTAGAGTATTGACTATGGACTAGGTATTAGAACATACCACAATTACCTCAACTGAAATAAATATTGAAAATGTACATACTCAAGAGCTCCTTGAAGACCACAATAGCATGGACATGAAATAAAACTTGAAGTAAAACCTGATCATAAGTTGTGTGGTCTAAACATTAAAATCATATAAAAGCTTGTACTGACATAATCATTTTTTGAGAGATCAACCTTAATCGAAAATAAGATCATGTAAGCTACAACATGGAATCTTCTGTAACTTCTACATTGAGAAAGTGGGAGGCTACTTGCCAAGGTAACATCCACTGGACTTAACTCCATCTCAAGCCTTCTCGGAGTTAAGTCAAATTCCATGAAATAATAAATCATACGTCATTTATAAATCAATCATAACTTTGAGTCATTGAAAATCATTATTCATATAGAGTAGCTCATAAAAACTTTGGGTGATTCATCAATGTGAGAATTATCTTTTTCATACATGAATCATGATTAGGTGAGAATTGTCCTATGACCAACATTCATTCATCATTGAAGGGACTTCACAAAAACATAATTGAATAATTTTCATAAACCTTGAAAGAAACTCTTATCATTCATGATCATAGTTCATTAGAGACTAGGGACATGCTGTGAATTTAATTTCAAATTATCTTCAAAACATGCAATTTAATGAAATTCTTACATAATCACAATAGCAATCATCAATTGAAATCATAATTATAATAATCCATATTGAACCCTAGAAAGTCTTGTCGAGAAACTACTTATAAGTCATCAAAATCATGCAATTAGATCATAAATCATGCTTAATTGAGTGAATAAACAATAATTAAAAGATAATTCATGCAATTGGATGAGAATTGAACAAGCCCCATTATGGGATCATGAACCTAGATAGAATTTTGAGAAAATCTCAATTTCATGTAATTAACATAAATTCATGTTAAAATAGATCAATCATCATAAACTAAATCATAATTAAAGAAATTGAGAAGACTCGTCAAATATACATACTTGAAATTGAATGAAAACTGAGAATTTGATGGAACTCCATAGAAGAAAGAATTCCATGAATAAAGGTTCACATAACAGGGGTATGAAGTGACAAGAAAATTGAAGAAATTTCTAAAAATTTTATGAATAACTTGAAGAATTCCATATATAGGATCTTCAATGTGGACTTGAGAGCCTTTGTAGAGAGAAATTTTGAAAATTAATAAATTTGGAGTGAATCGCTTGGGGGCTTGGGGATATTTAATAGGTCAAAATTTCAATCCAAAACTGTCCAGATTCATTTAATGATGCATAGAAAAAAGTTAAAAGTACCCTCACTTGAAAATTAAAAATCAAACAACAGTAGGGAAGCTAATCTACGATGTGGAGATGCTCCATCCTGATTCATTTTTAGCGAAATTCAATTTTAGCGTGATTTGACCAGATTTTAACCTATCTTGAACCATGTCCGCGATGTTCCAGTGTCGCGAATCCTTCTAAATAAGAAAAATTTTCAAAAAAAAATATTTTACGATCTGCTTGACCTAAAAATCTATCGAGGTTATTTTTATATTATTTTAATCTATATAATAAATTTTCAACCTTCACATGTCCAGGATAATACAATATCTCCCCCTTGAAAACATTTGTTCTTGGATGGGTTAGGACTAGCTTGAGTAGAGTAGAATGTATAACTAACAATCCAACATGAATGCAGTAATACAATTTTAAAAATCAATCAAAAATTAGTTTCATGAGTATGCATGCATGTAATATGATATAGAGAGATTTACACTTATGTAATACTCTGTACGTTGAGAGAAAAGTGCAGAATTGAATTTTGATGCCAAGGATTACGAGCCCAAGCTACGACTCATAAATGATTCTGTAGGTCATAGATAGGGTCTTGTAGATGACCCCAACACTTGAAATTATTTTGAAAATTTGGGGTTTAATATACAAACAACTTCGCTATGCATATTTATCTAAATTTAAGTGCACACATTGAGAACTCTTCTGTATTCATTACTTGTTCGAGAGGAAAGTAGTGATTAAGAAAAGGTAATCGCAATGGAAATTTGAGAGAGTGACTTTTTGTCTAATTTACTAGATCTTTGGAGGAAATAATACCTTGAGATCAATAACGAGGTTTAACAAAGAATACATTCTACGTTCGAGAGGGGAGAAATGAAATACATCTAAAAAGGAACAAGAGGTGAATTAGAATTTACCTAACTCACTAGCTTTTGCATGCATTGGAATAAATAATTTTTCGAGCATGTAATGCCTAATTAGTTAATGGTCATGGAGAACACAATCCTAGCCTAAGTCTTATTCTGTTTACACCAAGTTCTTGTTCAGTTTTACTCACTGATTACTGTTACTAGTTTTAACAAACCCCCAATTTACTTTATGTATTATTGTTTTCGGGAAATAACAACTTCAGTTGAGAAGCAATAGCTAATATATTGATTTCAACTTATTCCCCATGAGATTGATCTTGACTCTTAGGTAAATAGACTGCTAACGATCGTTCATATTCTATAAAAGAAGTATGCTTTAACGTTATGAAGGATGACACTATTGCTAAGGATTGAACCTGGGTCATCATGTGACATGCAGGAATATTCAACACTATACTCACATTGCCCCATGTTGGACTATATGAAGCACGTCATAAGTTTGTGACAAACGAAGAACGGATGGAAAATTTATAGTACAGGGTCGATGTGATGAGATGGATCACCTAATAGATTGTGATAGAGAGTGTTGAGGTCGCATGGGTTACTGACTCGCGAGTCACGATCATGAAGGTATCCCAGAACTTCCATGCTAAATTTTTTGGGCTTGCATCTATTCCAATTTGTGTCATGCAGTGACAACACCTTCTATCTAGCCCAAGCTTCACTAGTTGTATGCATGATCATATGGTATGACATGAATGTCGATTGGATTGTTGCCATTGAGATATGTCGGGCCTTGAGTGAGAAGGCTGGGCTACCTTTCCCATGCATGATTGCCCAATTATGTTACCATTCTAGAGTCCTATGTAGTAAATTTATTGATAATAGGGTGACAGTCACAAAGGTCGTGAACATCACTCTAATTAAGGATGTTAACAACCCATTATACCAAACTAGAATGAACAGGACAACTGGGCAATTTATCTTTCCACAAGCTCCTTCACTATCCCCATTGTTCTTTGAGAGGTTTCCTATTGACACATGTCTAAGCAAGGTTTCTGAGTAGCCAAAGGTCACTAGTGATGTTACACCTTGTAAAATTATCAAAATATCCCTAGATGAGAGAACACTTCATAACGCATCTTTCTAAACTCTTTTGGTAAATTCGAGGCTAGAAATGTGATTAGCACAAAATATTATATGGAAAAATGGTCTTGGTTGAGTTATAGAATAACTGAATCAAAAGATAATTTTTTCGGGCAAAGATGCAATTCCAAAAAAGTGTGCGACAAGACCGCGTCACGACTGATCAAGACTTGCACCTAATTTTGGCCACAACATATTCTAGGAGATTAGAAAAGTTGATCAAAAAATTTTCAAAAAAATGAATGTGTATGCGACAAGTCTGCATCGTGGACTTGGTTCACTGACCTGTTCTATCGAAGTTCAAAATTTTTAATTCTTTGAGGGGTATTCCAAACTTTTCCGCACCCCTTCTAAACTTAATTCACGACCAATATAGGTTATTTTTGGCCTAAAAAGAGTTTCAAAGCCTATTTCAAAACCTTCTAGGCATTTAAAACAAAAGCTAGGGATAAGGAAAGAGGAAAGAAGAGGCTAGGGTTCTTCATCTTCAAGTACACACCAAAGATTTTCTTCAAGAGATTTTTTTCTTCCAAGTATGTAAGGCTAAACTAAAATATGGGATTGTTCTTCCATGTGCCCCCACTGATGGTAATAGAAAGATTGTGAACGTATTCGATCTCCATCTATATTTTCTTTGAAGGTTTTCTTGTAAACTATATATTTTATGTATTTTGACATGCTTGATGATCATCATGAACTTGTTTTACTGAATGAATATTTTAATACAAGTTATCTCTTAAACTTTATTTACTAATTACATACTTACCTGAGTTATTTCAGAAACCCTACATATTACTCCATAAAAAATTGCATGAATGAACATAGGGATTGAGTCAAGAGCCTTGATTTGAGAGTGTTGATTGTGATTGTGATGTGAGCATGATGATAGTTTGATAGACTTTGATGGTCCTATGAGTCTTTAAAATTGGAACTCCAACGATTAGTCTAAATTGAAAGTCCTCCTACGTGATGATCTAATTCATTCTTGAAAGGCCAATAGGATTGATTGATCGAATTGTTGAAAGATATGATTGAAAATTGATTGGATGGTTGATAGGCTGAAAGGCTCGATTGTGACAGAATCGATTAGATTGATTATTTATGAGCATTGAGTCTTGGTAAGAGTATCGAGCATCGAATTGAGCGAGATTAAGTTCAACTCGAACTCATTAACTATGTCACCAAATGTAGGAGAGGATTGAAACTGTTAAATTGAATATTTTATGTTGATACATCCTTAAAATAATAGAGGACTCAATTGCCAGATCCATTATGGATTTGATTTTTTCTTACCCCGACAAGGTATTTAATGGTTATGGAAACATCAACGAGATTGTTGTACGATAACTGACTTATAAGTGATTATTGTCGGATAAGAGAAGCTCCCATAAAAGTTCTATACTAATAGTACTCTGATTGGATTGGATTGATTAGAATGATTGGATTGTCTATGATTGATCATTGCCTACTCTTTATTCTTGCTTTAGATAGACATTTGATATTCTGATTGAGTATTTTAGCGTTGATTATTGTTCTACCTATATCTGATTCATTTAGCTATTTTACATACTTGTACATTCCATGTACTGACATCAATTTGGACTGCATCATTTTATGATGCAGAGACAAGTACTAGAGATCATCAACAAGCGCTTCATTGAGGATCAATTCACATTCAGCTGATTAGTGAGGCCTCCTTGTTTTAAGAGGATTTTCATATTATTATCATCTAGCTTCTAAAGTTTAGATTTTCTTTTATTTGATTTGAGGTAGCCATGAACCTTTCATTGGCACCACCTAGATAGTAGAGTTAGAGGATTCATAGACTATACAGTGATGAGTTGATGTTGAGATCTTTATCTGTTGACTGATTTTCTTTAAAACTATTTTATATCAAAGAATTGGAGTTTGATTATTGGCCTACGACCCTTATATATTGAGATTGTATACATTTTGCATCTTTAGTCTTTCGATGATATGTTAAATACTGATTGAATGAATGTGATGAGGCTAAGCGGTTCTTATGGGGGCTAGCAATAGTCTCTAAGTGTCGATCACATCCAGGATACCCTCTCGAGGTGTGACAAGTGAACCCTCTCTAAAAAAGTAGGCCTGATGATATACGTCATTGTCCCTTATACGTTCCTATCCCAATTGGTAACTAAATTGCTCTAATTTTTATGATTTTTCAAGAACATGATTCAAATTTTAAATGATGATTTATCTCTCAATTTCTACTCAAATTTAATGGGATTTTGACTCATAAACTCCATTATTTTATGTAGAATCTGATTTTGAGATCAATTTTCAGATTTAGAATTTTTAAAAAATAGCCTAATGTTTTTACCATTTTACCTATGGACCTAATCCTATCAATTGACTCCTTTTGATGTGCATATCTCATTCTTGATGGTGGTTTGGTGTTTTGGAGTCGATTTTGTGGATTCATCCACCCGGTTGGCTAGTTCATGTGTGGTTTGACCTTCGAGATTGTGGTGATTTGGAGTATCATAGAAGGGGAACAAGCTTGGATTCGAGTTGGTTGAGACTTTGATTAAGGCTAGTGAAATTCTAACATTTTGTTAAGTATGGGTGAACCTTGTATTATCCTATGTATGCGAGTTTAGGTGATTTGTGGCATGAAATGGGATAGAATTATACTACTATAGGCTTTGATCATGGAATTTCGAATTGGGTAATTGTAAATGTTGTGAATCGTTGACTTGTGAAATAATTGTGGGATTGTAATTCAAAATAAAAAATCAGAAGCAAATCTTGATACAATACTTGATTCTTTAAAAAAAAAAAAGAGATTGTAACTGATTCTTTTAAAAAAAAGTTTGAAAAACTCAAATTATACTCCAAAAATACCTGATACCAGCGAAATGATACCATCAAAAAATATAAAAGATCATTTGATACATATATTTTAAAATATATAACTTGATACGTGGAAATTTACATATGAGATAACTTGAAACAACTACATTTTTTATACCCTGGTTAATTTGATACTAAGAATCTTTATACAATAATAATTTATAACATTTAAAGTTATTTGATACAATGAAATTTAAAGAAAATGCAAGTATAAGATGAAAAAAAGATAAATAATGATTTGATACAAGACATAGATATAACAATAAAACTTGATACAACGAATTTAAAACTATGTTGTTGATCTTGATTCAATAAATAACCTTTTCAATTTTCATAACATTCAACTTGATACAAGAAGTTTTTTGAATTATAGTTGATACAATGAAATTTCAAGAGTAATGAATCACAAAACTCTTTCTCTTCGTTGTCAAAATCACGCCTCAGATTAAGAACAAGAGGAAGTTCTTCGATTTATTGGATTGGGGAGGATCTCTAACTGTGCGAGACCTATATTAAAAGAAGGATTAAAAATAATACAAACACAAAAATCAAATGATGAAGAAGAATAAATTCAACAAAAATTCTAAAATAAGAAAGAAAGAAAAATGAGAATAACTATTGATACTTACTCCTTTGTCGTTTTTCGATAATGTATCACATTTTAATTTTTTTCACATCCCATTGATCTCCGACTATGCAGTAATGACCTTTTTGAGATTGACAAACGAAATCGTTTTTGTTTCTCAAAATGATTTTGTTTCTGTATTTTTTGTTGATGGAGGTTTTCGATAATATAATTTGAATTTTGAAACTGAATTAAAAAAGAGTCAATTACGATCTTATGGGTGAAAGTTTGAATGACAATTTGATTTCATGATTTTTGGGTGAGAGTTTGAATGACAATTTGGTTCCTTGATTTTTGGGTGAGAGTTTGAATGACAATTTGATTCCCTAATTTTTGAGATTCCTTAACTGATCTTCGATTTGTTTTCTTTTTTAAAACCAATCAATCACATTTTTATGTATCAATCAGGTGATGACTATGTAATCCGAATGAGATAATTTTAAAGGTTTTTTTTTTATAATATTAAAAATGATAGGGACAAATTCAAAATTTTCTCTTATAGTATGAGATTTCTAAAACTTATACTTATTTATTCACTTCCTTTATATCTTTTGAGTATTTTGATCATTGTATGTTTAGTTTAACTTAGTAAAATTCCCTATGGATGAACCACTTTGTATCAATTTATCTTTCTTTAAATGATTTTTTCTATGATCGTTTGTTTTATTTGAGATGATTTTGAATGTCAAAATTTGCGAATTTGGTTTAAGTCGGCCTCATTTAGTAAACGGATCCATTCAAGTCACTTGAACATATCCAAGTTGTGTCATTTTTCAAAAAATATTTTAAGTATTTTGTTTAGAATTAGATTTTTTTCATTCAAAATATTTTTGGTACTTTGCTTTTGAAAAATAACTTTAGATTTTATTTTCCACACTTAGTCAATTTTTAGAAGATTTTATTTGGTTAGAATTTAGAAATTTAATTTATTATTTTTCTTTTAAAGTTATTTTTTTAAAGTTAGGTATTTTGATCAATTTCTCTAAAACTTATTTAAATTACTTAAATGGATTTTAAATTACTCAAATGACATACATGCATTTTTACTTGAGTAATTTTTAAAATATCTTTAGTCTTAGACTATTTTCAAAAGTTAGTCAAATTAAGTTTAAAATTGTCGGTCAACCGCGACTTAGTGACTATTTTAAGTGCTAATACCTTCTTAAAATAGTAATAAGAACCCTTACCCATTTTCTCTGAAATTTTAGGACTTTTTCTGTTAGAGTCTTAAAATCTTTTAAAGTTTTCTTAATTTCTTTAAAAAATAAAGTGACGACTCTGTTTTCTTTTTTCAAAAAAATAGTTTTTCTTAAATTAGTTAATTTTAAACCATTTTTTACAAAAATAGCCATTTTTACAATTAAAATTCATCACATTCCGGGATGAATGTTCCAAAGGGGGAGATATCGTAACACCTCCCAAAGTGATTGGGAATGTCATTATAATAGATTCCTTGCATAGTGAATTTTTTGTATGTTTTCTAGCAAAATTGAGTCTGTATTCTTGCTCAGTAGTGATGTCACACCTCAATGCGCCTTAGAATTAATAAGTAGACACTGTGGTTGTCATCACATAATTTACCCAACAATGAGTCAGGGACGAACCTCAGGAAACGATTGTTTGAGTTTAGATGTATTCATTTGGACTAACCAATTGTAGCGTTAAAAGGGGGAGGGTTTGTAACTAACATTCAACTAGCAAATGATTATAAGATTTGATTTAAACAACCAATTGAGAGAGATGCCAGAGGTGTGTCAACATGGGACAAGATCTAAACACATGGGTCTCACTATTTGAATGAATGAGTTAATTAGATGTGAGTAAGTAGAATTGCTTGTAACCACTACTTCGGGTCATACAATAGCGGTGTTTCACATGAACTAATTACAGTTTCACATGCAAAATCACTATCGAACACGCTTGGCCTAAATAATTTATCAGCAAACCTTCTAATACTTTAGCCATTGAACCCAAATTAAGGCATTCAACCAAAATCCCAAAAGATTTTAGGCTATCACACTCAATGCCCACCCCAATCACTCAAATTAATACAATAATTGAATATCTAAAGATAACCCAGAGTTTGAAACCTCAATATTATAAGTTAAACATGAAAAAGAGTGTGAACTCACTCAAATTAACAACAAAACACTCAAATTAGCTAAGACTCAACATATAAATCAAGAGCCTATGTCCATAACACCCCCCCCCCCCCAATAATTGGGGTTTTAGCTAGACATAATTAAAAGTAAGAATTTAGTACCAATGTCTGTTTTCATAGTTGTGGGTAAAGAGAAAATACAAAAATAAACAAGAATCTCTCCTTCTAATCCTCAACATCCTCTATCTAAGCTTCAATTGCAACACCTTTCTTCTCAAAGATGAATGCACTTTTTCTCCTAGGAAGATTCTCTGTACTCTCGCTATTCTTCTGTTGATTGTGTGTACTCTTCTGTGTACTAGATTCTCTCCTTTGTCCATGCCAAAAATTTATTTATACTCCATACAAATATTTCTAACTTTATGCATGTTTTTTCCATTCGAAGGTCAAGGTCGACCATCTCCGAGTACTTCGACGGTATGCCAAATGTGCACTTGACCGCCTTTTAATGCATCATCTGGGAGTCTTGGTCTCTGCAACTTGTGGCAACCTTACTATAAATCACTGATCCTGTTCAGCGACCAGCCGAACCTGTACCAACATCACCTTTTTGCTATGCACTTGGGGGTTTGGACTCTGCAACATTAGACAATCAGTGTCACTATTTGGCGATCCGTCGAATAAGAAGGTGACACTGCTTTTGACCGCCTTTTAGGCCTTTTTGTTTCTTTGTCATGTTTTATTGAGTCTTGCTCTTCCATGTACTTTTATCCTCAATCCTGACATAAAACACACATATTACTGAACCTGTGAGGAATAATAGTATATTGAGGATAATATTTCCTTCTCTTTTAAGCTCCAAATAAGTTCAAAATATTGACTCAAACACCTCCAACTTGAATTTTTTCTTGCCCTCAAACAAATCTAATACCAATCATTCCAAATCTCATTACTTGCAAATAGGGCCATAAGGAGTAGCATATATAATCCGTCCTTTGTTGTCCATCTTCAAAGATTCCACAAGCCACTTACACGATTTTAAAGCCTTAAGAAGTGACTAAAGAGTACTCAAGACAAGGCTTATGCTCACAATTGCCAATGTTATTGCTAATAACTGCCTAAAACATCACCATTTTCCCTCACAACAAAGAAAATTCCTATACGCACTCAATTAGGATATTAATTCCAACGATCTAATCAACACTCGTGCTCACAAGTGAGAAATGACATACAAGTTTTTACCCATAGACTTGCCCTTATTCTCACTTGGTCCTTACTTGATTTCATCCGAATTATGATCACAAATGAATTTGTTAGGGTTGTAATGTAGACTTAAGAACGGGTAAGATAGCATATGGGTAGTAGTGGCTTATCCATCCTGGAACACTATAAACATTCATTGCTCTCATGATTTCCTTTGATCCTCATTCCTTTTCTTTTCCACATGACATCCTTTCACTTTGGATCTCAATTCTAGGTGTAATATATGCAACTATTTTTCAATAATTTTGGAGGGTCCTCTTTTTTCAAGCAAATCATTTTTCTTTCTTCATTTTTCAAGCATTTTCCTTTTTGTCAAGCAAGGACTCCTCCACTACTTTATTTTCCTTTCTTTAAGCTTTAAATGAGAGACACCCCTCTTTTATCAATACCTCCAACTTTGTCCACTACTTCGCTAATTTAAGCTCAAGGAGGGAACGGTGAAAAAAAGAAGGGATTATCTTTCCAAACAAAGGTCAAGGGTACATGTTTGCCAAATAAAGTCTTAAGGCTCAAAAGGGGTTCACTAGGGATATAATCAATGACAATGGAGGCTTATTTGGTCAAAGTCAAATTTAAAGAAACCAAAAAAGGGCTAAGGTCATCTTCTTAATCCAGAATCAACCAAGATACACCTCAAAACAAACCAGACAAGTTCTAGGTATCACACACACGCCTTACCAAATTTCTAAACTCACATGGCAAAATGGATCTAAATCTAAACAATGACTAGGCAATACACCCACAATGCACAATCATCACATATCCAAGTTCGATACTCACATAGTCAACTCAAGATTCCTCCAATCTATTCATGGATTATTTTCACAAGAGATAGACTAATTGGTGAGTTAGTACGTGCTCCTCATCCTTGGCACTATCTGAATCAAAGATATGGACTATCGATACTCGGATTGCTAAGGACTAGAGACATAATAAAATGCTTTTGAATGAATTTTCATATATGCACGGGGTTTCCCAAAAAATCCAAGGACATTATTGACGCAATCATTCACAAACATCCATTAAAAACAAAAATAAAATGAACAAGAAGTTACTATCTATTACAACCTAAAATAAAAGAATATTTACAAACCAAAAAGTAAAGGATTGTCTAAAATTCATATCAACAAAAACTAAAAACATCTAAACCATGGTGTCATCCCTATCATCACAAATCTAAGATAAAAAAAGTCACCATCATCATCAATATCATCAATAAATAACGAGAATCTAATTGTTCACCCCCTCCTAAAAAATATTATCCTCAATGTATAAGAATAATATCAATAAATCTCAAAAGAAGGAGTGAGAATTATAATCCCCTTGATCACATCAATCCTACTGTGGTGATGGTGGTGGAGCTGAAGAAAAGGTCAAGGGGGCATCCATGCCCAAGTCTTGTGGTGCAATCTCTAAAGTATATGCTAGAGTAGGAGACTCCAAGTCAATACGGCCTCACATGCTCTAGATTATTTGCACCGAACATTCCACTCGTTTCGATCATGGAAGTGTACCAAAGGGACTCTCTAGTCACCGTCCCCACAATGTCCTCCTCTGTTATCCTCAACTCATCAAGATTCGATTACCATGGCTAACTCCCAAGTCTTCCTCATCAGTCTCTAGGGAAGTTGGTATAACATCTCCTTCAGTCTTCTCATATAATTTAAGGCTTGTAGTACCCTCAGGAGCCATATTTTTATCAACCCTAGATGGCATGTCCAGTGGATCCCATAATGAACTGATGTCCGTGGAATTTAGTGCAACCACCTCTTTCTTTAATACATCAATGTAAGCTTTTATGGATGACACATCATCACTAGCACCACCCTTCTTCTCCGTAGCAGTCACTCTCTCATACAAATCTTTTAACTCTAACTCATGATCCTCCAAAACAACCTATAGCCTATCCATCCTTAACTTTTGGGCCTTAATCAACTTTATTTTCTACTTTTCCACCTTTATTTGTAGGGCCAATGCAGTGACTATGACCTTATCAATCACTTTAGGCAAGGAAGATTCAACTTGTGTGGCTCGAATATCAGCCGCCTTGGCTAACCGACTAATGATAAAAATGGTAGCTTTTATGATTGGGGGTTGGTCCTCTGAAATTTTAGGCTTAGTTTGTGCAGCAGCAAAAAGAGATGAGGTAAAAGAGGAAGTGAGGGAGAGGAAGAAGATATACTTGCCTCGGGTGCTGGCTCTTCTCAACTATCACAACCTGAAATTCGAGTGTGATGACACTCACCTAACCCACCAAGGCGAGTCAAATCAAAACCCAAACAACTCAACATAAAGAATAAAAGTGGTAAACAACCAGACTAACAACATAGATAAGTAGAAGAAGACAAAATACAACCATCCCAAGAACTGTGTTAATGTACAAGCCTCTAAGTATAGAATACTCAAATGAAATACATGTCATAATATCTAGTCCTCAAATAGAACAAAATATAATAGTATAATCTCTGAAGGTCTTCCGAAGGAACAAACAAGTACTTCTCAATAAATTCAAAGCTCGATCCAATATAATCAAGAAGCTAGTAAGGTGGATCGGGATCAAAACCTACAAAATGTAGAAAGGGAATGAGCACCAAACAACAGGGTACTCAGCGAAATGGAACTAACCTAAAATAAAGCAAAGAAGAATGCAAGTACTCCTTAACTACCAACCACAAACCGCCGAACTACAACCTTGCACTTAGAAAAGTCTCAGCACAACATTATATACAAGCGAAAATAATGTAAATATACTTATCACCTGGCATAATGTCTCAACACACATTTATATATAGATATATCCAATAATTACTCAAGTCAATGACATATTAAGTATATAATGCCATATGTAATATAGTGGTAATATAAAAATAGGTATGCGATGAGATAGAGTGAATGCCATGAGATATAGATAATGCGATGCAATGTCAAATAATCATGATGCATGTATATCCTACAATATATATCCGCTGACTAGATGATTGCCTCAGAATGGAACCCATATGGGTACCACGTAGACCATGTAGCCATTAACATCGCCAACAATGACCTTGGCTAATGCTCACCCATCCAGAAATAACCTCAGACCTGTCCAAAAATGACCTCAGATCATCGGCATATTACCTTAGCTCGATCAGTAGAGACCTCAGGCACCAACCCATATGTTACCTTGCTCATTTCTCGATCATAGTCATCACAAGTATCAAATACACAAATAATAAAAGATGCGAAGTGCACGATTTCAATGATATCACAATGTCCACACTATAATGAGCTCAATGTTTCATAGTACTAATATCATCAATGCCTCAATATCATATCAATCACTATATCAATAATATCACAATATAAGTTGCAACTCCACCTCAATATCAAATAATTCACAAGATAATGTGTAGATCGATTCATAATTAACCCACAAGTCAAGAAATCACTATATAATCCAATATTCAAATCAAATCTTGTGATCAAATCCTAAGTTGATATAACTCTACCCCAAAACACTCAATCATATGTATATAGGAGCATACAAGGTTCAATCAGACTTAACAAAAAGTTAGAAGTCTACTTGCCTCAATTAAAGTCTCGTATCAAGTTAAATGCGTCGCTTTCCCCCTTTTATGATAATCCAAACCACCACAATCTATTCAAAGATAGCATGACAATCACATAACGAATCTAATGACACTAAGATCAATTAATTCGAACAAAAAGGCAAAATGGTCAAAAACTTTATGGTAGAAAAAGTAGCCGAAATCTAAATTTTAAAGCACAAAAATATTCTCAAGGTGACAAGGAGTTCAAGGGGAAAATGATTTCAAAAATAGAGTTAAGATGAGGGAGAAATCATAAATTAAAAGTTAGGAAATTCAAGTTCAAAAATCCCCAAATTTCACCATTAAAAACCAAAAATTATAAGTTAAAAATACAAATTAATCAATGAAAATTAATGAAATAGGTTAGAAAATAGTTACCCAATCAGTTAGCCTTGAAAAACCTTGAAATCCCTCTTGAAAATAAAGCTTGGGATGTTAAAAATGGTGGAAAATTTAATAAACACGTCTACTAAAAACTAAAAGTGATTAGGTTAGTTTTCTTCTTCACGAACGTGGAAAAGGGACCACGAACGCGGAGCTTAAGAGCCAACAACCTTCGCGAATGTGGAGGAACAATTTGAAAATATGGAGTTCAAAGAGCAGGGCCTCCATGAATGCGGGCCCTCCTTCTATAAATATGGAGGTCTAATTACTTTGAGCTCCACGAACGCGGAGGTAGAGGTGTGAACATGGAGAGTCATCTTGACTGCACCAGAACTGCTACAAAACCAACTAACTCAACACCCAAAAATTAAGAATTGGACCCTCGAAAATTCTTTCGAAACCCCATGAATACAAACCAAGTATGGAAACCTACCAGAAATGATGTTCTTGACTCAATGGAATCGTCAAAATTCGAATCCAAACCTCCTTGGCCCAAAATCTGAGAAAGATCATTTAAGCTAGTTTTGGACTCAAAATATTCTCGAAAGTTCTAAAATTACTATGAAACCATTTCTAATGTTAGTTTTATTATCCGGAACCATTGAAATTGATGAAATTTTTATACGAGCTCCTGAACTTTAAATGTTGACCAAAGTCAAACCTATTATCTAAAATGAACTAAAAATGCAACTTTGGGTCTAAAATCTTTATTTTAACTTTGAATTCAGTTTTGTAAGTTCTCCTAGACCCAATTCGGCATTTCAAAACTAATGGAATTGATGTAATCAAATTTCAAAAATCAAAATGACCTCAAAACTTGAAATTTCTAATTTTAAACCTTTGAAAACTCTCTCTTTTGCAAAACTCCAACTTTTTACAAGATTTTTAAAATTTAACTTTTAGACTCAATGAAAAATGATTCAAGACAAATTTCGGAAAGGAAAAAATAGTAATTTGGTTAAAAATACTAAAAATGACCTTCGAGGTCATTATATCAACATCCATAACTGGTGTAGTGTCCACCGACTTCTTCCTAGCCTGATCCTCCTCATCCTTTTAAAATTTAGCCTTAGTATATCGGATATCAATGGAGATTGATAGAGTAAATCTCGACATCAATCTTTCGGCCAAATGGAACTCCTGCTTGTCGACACAATATTGTGATGAGGCTAGGAAATGGAAGGGAGGTTTGAATCTGCTTTGCTATTGTGAGGATATCAGGGGCAATAATTGAACCTAAATTTAATTTTCAACGGTCCATAATACATCCAACCTTGAAGAATCAACTCATTTTGGGATAACATAAGGTTACTACTAATAAACCCGAACCAGAACCATGTCGGAATGTTCATTTACTTTTTTCCAATCACTATTCCTTGACCTAACCACGAGGGAGCTGCAATACCTATCATCGGGGCCAACCAAGCTTTCAAGTCATCTAGGGTCTCCTTTTCCACCATGTCTGCCAAGTAATGTCGGATTTTAAAGGTGCACTCCACTAAATCATTTATGTTTATTCTACTACATTGTATAAACACACCTCTCACCTATACAACATCAACTGGCTTGGGGGAAATTTTATTTTGATCTCTATTTTTTGGGATCACCTTGGCGTATGCTTTATAAAACTCTTGGACCCAGCTTGGGATATAGGGATCCCGAGGTCTGGTGAAGCATTGGAATTGACGGAACTTCAATGTGTCCCACACCTCGGGGTACCTATTAATGACCCCATCTGTAAATAATCTTCTCTCCTCCAGAATAATTCTCAACCCCGCTGCTTTTAGCTTGTTCAAGTGTCTAGGGGCTATAGTCTCTTGGATTGTCTGGGTTGTTTGGATAAGAGGATCATGTAATGCCTTGGACCTTGCCTCTATTCGAAGTCATTTGTGACTCGGCTCCAAAGATGGAGGCTTATGTGTGTAGATGTTTGACCCCATTTCATCATCATATGAGATTTTCCTGGTTAAACAGAGGGATTCCTCATCATCACTCTAGGAATCCCTTTTCTCTGTCACCTTCCGCTTGCCCTTGCCCTGTTTTTTCCTATGGGGTCTTTTTGTTCTTTGATCTGTCCATTTGACAGCTAGAATGGTTACCTGGGCTACCCAGGATCCTCCACGAATCATAGTGTCCTTTTGTCTGGCCATAGCTACAAAATAACTAATCATGTGTGTGAGAATAAATTACACAAAAGCAAAGATAAAAAATAAGCTTCAGAGGAATAAGTTGTGTAGACAGGTCAATTTGTCCGCCAAACATATTCGCTAGAGTGTGCCGAACTGATTTGGCGGTCAAATAGATTGTCACTTTCTTTATAGATTTCAAACCTCAAATCACTTTCACATTTAGTGATGGATATATATATATGCATTCGACAATCCACCAAATTAATTTGATGGTGAAAAATATCATCACTGAAAGTGAAAAAACTCATCATCAAGAACCAGTCAAAAAGGTGGTGTGTGTGATAATTTAGCGCATCGCCGAGTTAGTTCGGCGACCAAAATGACCATCATAAAAAATGACTGACAAGGCCAATTTTTTTCCCAAAGGTCAAAATTCAACCACATAACACAAACATGAGGGGAAATTCGCATACTACCCCACCAACTCAATACCATACATATTTGTGGGTCTATTGTTAACCTATCATCTTCACCATGGCTACAAATTTTATCAAACGTTGACTCTACCCTTGAGAAAGACATTACTACTCTATCATCGGGCAAGTGCAAGTCTTTCAATGAAACTCGTGGGTTACTCATACTTTACATAAAACCTACAAGGCAAAATATCCATCCAATAAGCATGCATTTGCAGTCATAACATTAAACATCCAAGTGCAATATCTCAACAAAAGCCTCTCAACTAGTCATCATTGTCAAATTAGGACAAAACACAACCTCATTTAATGATTAGGCAACACATTCATCAAATACAACCTAGACCCATAGCAAATACCCAATCAATTTCACCAATCATTCTTAAAATCAAGAACCTAAGTAGAATAAGCACACTTTTGACTTAAAGTTCTAAAAGCATCAAGATAACATAACATACATGATTTCTAAAGAGTTTCCAATACACACAGTGATTCACATGCTTCAAAGATCAAAATCAAACCTCATTCAAAGCCTTACCAATGAATAACTAAAAAGTAAAAACAAAGGGCAAAAATATATCTTGATGATGATGTACTGACAATGTGAATAAAGAAGAATTGATTTGTTGATCCTATCCACTCGCAATCCAAAAAAAAAAGAATTTTAGAAGCTAAAAGGGGACTTGGTCGCTTAGGAGGTAAAAGGATGAAAGTGAAAGGTGAAGGGGTGCAAAATTTGAAAAGCCTCATATAAGTCAATTAGGCAAGAAATTTGGCAATGCCGACTTACCCCGTTGAACACTTTTGATGATGCATCGAATGTGTTCCTGACCACCTTTTCTTATAATAATCAAACCCTCGGTGATTTGACAATTTGGTATACTATTTCGCCCTTTTTCACCAATTCAAATTCTTCATTTCAGATACCTGCACAAGTAACATCCGTTATTCAAAGACATACTTATTCCTTGTGTTGCCTTCCAAGAAATTACTTATTTAACATTATTGCACGATGAGGTCCTCAAATCAAGAGTTTAAAAAATGATCAATCACCGACACCACTTAGAGGTCCTTTGATTGCTTCATTGCCTTGCAAAGATTAAACACCACCTCTTCATCGTTCACCTTAAATTTCAGATCTCCTCTCTTGACATCAACCAATGCCCTCTCGATAGTTAAGCATGGTATACTGAGGATGATGGGCATATCCACACCCACTTCGCAATCAAGTATCACAAAATTAGCAGGCCAAATGAATTTTTCAACCTTCACCAACACATCAAGTAAAATTCCAACGTATCTTTTAATTGACAAATTGGCCATAAGAAATCTTATAGTTTTTAGTCAATAGGTATCCAATCCCTATTCTTCAAAGAGAGCTAGTGGCATACGATTGATGCTAGCGGCAAGGTCGCACAATGTTTTTCCAAATTTGCAAGCTTGAATGGTACATGGAATGGTAAACTCACCTGGTCATCCTTCTTCACTACTAAGTTATTGGTTTCACTCGTACTACAATGGTGTGATATCTTAATTGTTTCACATTCCAAGGCCCTTTTCTTCATTTCAAGCTCTTTCATAAAAATACATTGAATAACTCGACATCTCCACTAGAGCTTCGACCAAAAGGATATTAATAGAGAGAGAGTTGAACATGGATAGAAACTTTTGAAATTTAGTGTCTTCCTCCTTCGGGGGAATGGAGGATCCGTCTTTACTAGGGAGATTTTAACCTTGAGGAAGAGGTAAGATATTTATGGGGGGGGGGGGGGGGTTAAACTTTTCTCCTTAATTGAATCACCCCCAACTTTCTCAATCCTATCACTCCAAGGATTGCCAAGAGTGTTACCTTCTTCATTCACTATCACATCAGCATCTTCCACTTTAAGATTCTTAGCATCCACAAAGTGTCAAGACCCAAGCCTAGGGCCTAGACGTGACACAGAGAATGAGTAACCCAAAGATAACAAAAACAAGCCTCTTAACGTACCATTTGTACATCCTTGGTTGGGGAAGAATAATTAAGAAATAAATAACAATTAATTCTAGGAGAAATGGGACCTTGGGATCAAGCTATGAAGATGTTTTAGAGAAGAGAATTTTCATGAATCACATAGCAAATAAAGTCTAAGGAGCAGGTAAGTATGACTTATGCTATAGGGATGTTACCAGGACTTGAGACTTCCATCTCATCAATACACATACAACAAGCATAGAAGGGAGTAAAGACACTTAGGGAAGTCTTTTATAATCTCATGAACATAATGGGAGTCAAGCTCAATACACCAATTACCATATCCAATAACACCTCTAGTACAAATGGAATGAGGGCCAAGACATCTTCCGGGTTCACCCTCAAAAGATAAGTATCCAAAATATACAAGGCTTAATCATAGCATGGATGTAAAGTAGATGTTGTCCCCGGAGTGGAGGACTCATCAATAGAAGTCTTAAAATAATCCGGCTAGACATATGGAGAAGGATAAATAGGAGTATTGGTCCCTACATGGTTAGATCATGTAGGCAAAAAAAGTATATGTTAGTCCTTGGAATGTACTAAATATGTAGTATGCAATAGAAACAAAGGAAGTAAGCCATGATAATTGAGATGGATAATCATGATCAAGAGACATAAGCTCAATATAACATGTAAAATAATTGTTTTACTTGAACATACTTGGAGATAATCAATTTTTCATAATATAACATATATATGTGGGAGGAAACCTTAACCGACATATAAGACCAAGTGAACTGCTACTTGGAATTTTGATGTTTAACTCCTCACCAAAAAAGATGTGGTCTAATTGCCAAGGTAAACCAAACTTTACCCCATATAGTGGGTAACTTGACCCCACATGTAGTGGGTAACTTGACCTAGTTGGATCCACTAGTAAAAGCCCATTTAGGAAAAATAAAATCTATGGTGGCACATAGTTATGAGGTCAAGACTTTGTATAAGGACCCTTTGGGTTGATCCCCCACCTTAAGCCCCATTCGGTGCTAGGTCTAGTCCCACGAAATACTTAACATAATCATAAGAGTAATCAAAACTTGAATAACTTGTAAAATATGATATCATGATAAGAGTAGCTCATTTATATACTTGACCCCTACAAGTGAGAATGTACCTTACACTAGAGAGTAAAACATTTCATAAACTTGACCCCTTTTAGTGGGAATTGTATTACACATGATGGTAGAAATTGTATTATACTTGACCCCTTCTAGTGAGTTACACATGAGGGTAAAAATTGTATTATACTTGACCCCTTCTAGTGAGTTACACATGAGGGTAAAAATTATCACAATGGCTTAAAATAGTATTTATAAATCATAGAAACTTTTCATGAGTTCACTGCTTGCTTAGGAGTCCATAATTTATCATATCATGCTTGTCTTGAAATTCGTGCAATAATATTTCATCAACATAAGAATATTTGTCATGTAAATTTAGTCAAATATGGTAGGTGTATGCACATATACTTAAAATCATGCAATATAAGAGTATAAGTCATGGGGAAAGTAAACTCAATTCATTTGGAAGTTATTCAAATCAACCCACCAACATTGTAGTAAAAATCCCCAATTTAGGTATCATAAAATCCAACTAAATTTTACAAATTCTTTCATAATTTGCATAGTTCACAACATGCACAACTTCAATGGGTATAAATTAACTTATGGAATAATCCCTCAATAGATCTTCATGCTCAACAATCAATACTTGAAGAATTCAAACTCAATTCATGTGTATAATTCATAATAAAGTTTACCCATAATGTATTTAAACTTAAAATCATGAAATTTGATAAGAGGAGAAGGATTGGCTTCATGGGTGGAAGAATCCTCATAAATGAAGTCCAATACCTTTAATCTTGGAGTTTCTTGAATAAAAACTTTAGGAGGACTTGGGGAGTTCACTTGGGTTCTTACAATCTAAAGAGAGTCTTAAGATTCTTGAAATTTGATGAAGGAATTGATGGTGTTTTGGAGAGAATTTTTTGAGCGTAGGGTTAAAAAAGGCTGAAGAATGAGGTATCCTCGTCTATATTTGTGTTAGGTTATTACCCAATTGTCCTTAAGTGAAAACAAAAAAATAAGAAACTTTTTGAACTAGTCCACAATAAGTCCGCGATGCAAATTTTTTACAGAGTAGTGTATTTTCACACAAAGTTCAATCTTTTTTCCTTGCTTTGGCCCAGGAATGAATATAGGTCATTTTTAAACTAGTGGGCGACAAGTTCACCTGATCACACACATTTCTGTCGAAGCCCGAATCACCTGGAAAATTAGTTTTTGCTACGGGTCATCTAAAAATCAAGACAATCCCTTTCCTATATAATTTTGTCCCCTAAAACTAAATATAAAGTCAAATTTCCAAAATCATGCATGGATTTTAAGATATTTGAGAAATATGCTATAGGACACATTTTTGAGACGCATGAGAGGTGTTATAATATCTTTTCCTTGGAAACATTCGTCCCCAAATGTAAATGAAATGTACGTAAGAGGAGTGATTAGAAAGGTTTCAGCCCAACATGAATGCAATCAATGCACTTAAACACCAGTCTCATAAGTTTTAAATATATACATCAAAAATCACCAAAACTTGTTACCATGAACATGAAGGGATGTAAAAATGACATAAAGGATGAAACTTAAGAGTTGACATCATAGATAGGAATTGGTTATTACCTTGGGATTGAATAGAGTGGAAGAGGTACGGGTATCATTTGTCCATATGCACTTTGGCTTCCCAAGTGGCACTTTCAACTTGTTGATTCCTCCAAAGAACTTTAACAAATTTTGTTTCTCAACCTCTTCATTTGCTTACCTAATATTCCTTCGGGTCCTTCTCATAGGTCAAGTTATCTTCCAACACACAGACATCTTCAAAGATACGATAGAACTTAGGTCACCTACATACTTTCTTAACATAAATACGTGGATAACCGGATGAACCATACTCACCTCCATAGGCAACTCCAATTCATAGGAAATATTTCCAACTCTCCTAAGGATTCTATAAGGCCCTATAAACCTTGGGCTCAATTTTTTCTTCTTACCAAACCAGACCACACCCTTCGTGGGTGAGACCTTTAAATACACCCAATCATCAACATTAAACTTAAGATCACTCCTCCTCATATCGGAGTAGAAATTTTGCCTACTTTGCCATCTTCAATCTCTCTCTTATCAACCTTACCCTATCCAAAGCCTCCATGACCAAATTCGGGCCTAATAAAATCATTTCTCCCATTTCAAACCACACAACCAATATACTTCCTTCAAATCCCCATACACCTTTATAGGATTGGGATGAATTGAATTTTATGAATTATGTGCCTCTTCAAAAATGAAGTTTCTCAACTCATAAACATCGAGAACACATAACCTACCTATATACCTAAGTAGACCATCTCTCCCTTGGGAGAAAACCTCCGTCTTGCTCGCTTTCACCAATGCCTTCAATTCTAAATAAGTGGGGTCAAGGCTTGGTTTTGATTCTAAGAGAGCCATTCGTTTTCCTCACAAACAACACCGGTGCACCCCAAAGTGACTTGCTAGGTCTTATGAAACCCTTCTTCAATAAATCTTTCAATTGGTCCTTCAACTTTTCTAACTCCATCGGGGCCATACAGTAAGGGGAATTAAAATAAGTTACATATCAGGGAGGGGGTCTATACCAAAAATCTATTTTTTTAGAGAAACACCGAAAAGCTCATCGAGAAAGATATCAAGAAACTCATTGACCACCGAAACTGACTTAATGGGAGGGACCTTAGACTCAACATCCCTAACCCATCACCAATGCAATAAGACAAGTCAAATAGTGTTTCATCAAAATTTCAAAGTCCTTAGAAAAGAACATCATTTTAAAAGCACAAGTAATATATTCACTCAATTACACATGAGACTTCATTCAAAACATTCTCCATGAATATGCATGCACTCTAGGCAACAAGACTAAAATGAATGATGCATAAGGATGAATACAAATTACCACCTCTTTTTTTCTTCCCAATACTTCTACACAACCGCCTACCAAAACATCAACCATAACACCTCAACTTATGAAATCATTTAGTACCAACCATTACCATATAAGGATATTTCATAACATACCGGGTGAAGCACCATATAAGTAAAAGGACCCTTGGAGCGGTAGGGTTGAGAGCGGCGGAGATTATCCTTATCATTCTTAGCAACCCATGGGCAATGCCTTAACTTATGATAAATAGTACCATATCCAAAACACGCACTTGAGTCGACCAAACAATCTCCCGGATGGTACCTTCCACACTTGTGACATATAGGAGAAGCTTGTCTACCAATACCCTCACCTTGATACTTAAAAATAGTACCACCACCACCCTTAGCACCACCTAGTGCCTTTTGAGTTTCGTGAGCACTATGTCCTAGAGGACGTTCATCTTTACATTTCCTTTGAGCATATGGACAATCAACAATCTTATGACCCATCTTTCCATACCGAAAGCATGCTCCTGTGTCTGTCAAACATGTGTCTATTATTTCTCTCATATTTTAGGCACCTAGGATGAGTCAATCCACTATTGCCATCAAGCATTCTATATGGAAATCTATACTCATATTGAGCCCTCTTTCTTTCTTCCTTGGAGGCCACGAGACAGTCCCTCATCTTATTCTCAATACCACCACACTTGAAACAACCCTCCATTCTAGCAGACACATTTCTTGATTCTTCTTGCCACACCCTAGACAAATGGTGAAAGAAAGCCTTTCCTTTTTATACTTAGGCACTGACACACTTTTAGAAGATGAAACACCATTAACTCGGGCCCTCTTATCCTTCCTCTCCTCCTATTATCATTTGCAATCCTAGGTGTACCTACTTTTTGGTTTAGTTGAGCAGTTACAACTTTAGCTAATAGCCATAGAGCATTATGAATCTCCGCATTAAATATGTCATTGTCAGGAAGTTGATCATCAAGAGGGGGATGGTTACCATCTTGTTGACCATTCTAAAGGGCCTGAGACATTCTCTAAAACATTAATGATAGGAAATCAGAAATAAACCTTAGAGAATTTAGCTCTACTACACGAAATAGATCATGAAGAAGTGATTCATTTACTAAAATGCCTCATAGCCTTCTATTCATTGTTGTGGCACACGTCACATCCATGAACAAGAATCTACTAGACGTGGTGTGTTAGATTTCTGAGGACCATTTATAAACCTAGTGCTCTGATACAAAGCTTGTCACAACACAAGCCTAGGACCTAGATGTGACACGACAAATGGGTAACCTGAAGGCAACCCAAACAAGCCTCTTAACGCACCATTTGTACATCCTTGGTTGTGGAAGCATAATTAAGAAATAAATAAGTAACAATTAATTCTAGGGGAAATGAGACTTTAGACTCAAGCTATGAGATGTTTTAGGGAAGAGGATTTGCATGAATCACATAACAAATAAAGTCTAAGAGGCAGGTATGTATGACTTACACTATGTGGATGTTACCGGGACTTCTATCTCATCTATAAACATACAACAAGCATAGAAGAGAATAAAGGGACTAAGGTAAGTCTTCCATAATCATATAAATATAATGGGAGTCAAGCTCAATATACCAATTATCATATCCAAGAAAGCCTTTAGTATGAATGGAACCGGAGCCAAAATATCTCCCAGGCTTACTCTCAAAAGATAAGTATCCAAAATATACAAGGCTTAATCATAGCATGGATGTAAATCGAATGTTGTCCCTGGAGTTGAGGACTAACCAGTAGTAATCTTCAAATAATCCAACTAGCCACGTGGAGGAGGATGGATAGGAGCGTCGATCCTCACATGGTTAGATCATGTCGGCAAAAGAAGTATGTGTTAGTACTTGGAATGTACTAAGTATGCAGGGTGCAATGCAAACAAAGGAAGTAAGCGATGATAATTGAGATGCGTAATCATGATCAATAGAAATAAGTTCAATATAACAAGTAAAGTAAATGTTATAATTGAACATGTATAGAGATAATCAAACTTTCATAATATAACATATATATGTGGGAGGATTCCTTAACCGACATATAAGACCAAGCGAACTACTACTTGAGATTCTAATGTTTAACTCCTCACCAGAAAAGGAGTGGTTTACTTTCCAAGGTAAACCAAACTTGAACCCATATAGTGGGTAACTTGACCCCACATGTAGTGGGTAACTTGGCCTAGTTGAATCCACTAGTAAAGTTTATTTAGGAAAAATAAAACTTATGGTGGCACATAGTTATGAGGTCAGGTTTTTGTATAAGGATCCCTTGGGTCGATCCGCCACCTTAAGCCTCCTTCGGTGCTGGGTCTAGTCCCACGGAATACTTAACATAATCATAAGAGTAATTAGAACTTGAATAACTTGTAAAATATGATATCATAATAAGAGTGGCTCATTTATATACTTGATCCCTACAAGTGAGCATGTACCTTACACTAGAGGGTAAAATATTTCATGAACTCGACCCCTTCTAGTGGTCATTACATTACACATGAAGATAGAAATTGTATTATACTTGACCCCTTCTACTTAGTTACACATGAGGGTAAAAATTGTCACAAGAGCTCAAAATCTTACTTACAAAACATAGAAACTTTTAATGAGTTCAATGCATGCTTAGGAGCCCATAATTTATCATATCATACTTGTCTTAAATTTGTGTAATAATGTTTCATCAACATAAGAATCTTTGTCATGTAAATTTAGTCAAACATGGTGGGTGTATGAACATATACTTAAAATCGTACAATTCAAGAGTATAAGTCATGGGAAAAGTAAAGTCAATTCATTTGGAAGTTATTCAAACAACCCACCAACATTGTTATAAAAATCCTCAATTTAGGCATCATAAAATCCAACAAAATTGTACAAATTCTTTCATAATTTGCATAGTTCACAACATGCATAACTTCAATGGGCATAAATCAACTCATGGAATAATACCTCAATAAATCTTCATGCTTAACAGTCAATACTTGAAGAATCCAAACTCAATTCATGTGTATAATACATAATAAAGTTTACCCATAATATATTTAATGTTAAAATCATGAAATTTGACAAGAGGAGAAAGATTGGATTCATGGGTGGAAGAATCCCCATGAATGAATCCCACATACCTTTAATTTTGAAGTTTCTTGAATAAAAACTTTAGGAGGACTTGGGGGCTTCACTTGGGTTCTTGAAATCCAAAGAGAGTCTTGAGATGCTTGAAATTTGATGAAGGAGTTGATGGTGTTTTGGAGAGAATTTTTGAGATATTTTTTTGAGCTTAGGGATAAAAATAGTTGAAGAATAAGGTAAACCCGTCTATATATGCATTGGATTATTACCCAATTGCCCTTAAGTGAAAACAGAAAAATGAAGAACTTTTTGAACTAGTCCGCGATAAGTCCATGACGCAGACTTGTTATGGAGTGGTGTATTTTCGCACGAAGTTCAATGTTTCTTCCTCTCTTTGGCCCAGGAATGAATGTACACCATTTTTATACTAGTGGACGATGCGTTCGCGAAGCGAACTGGTCACACACTTTTCTGATTAAGCCTGAATCACCTGAAAAATTATTTTTTTCTACGGGTCATCTAAAAATTGAAAACAACCCATTTCCTACACAATATTTCCCCCTGAAATTGAATTTGAAGTTGAATTTTTAAAATCACGCATGAATTTTGAGATATTCAAGAAATACGTTTTAGGACTCTTTTCCGAGACACATGAGAGATGTTACATAAAGAATCATTAACTCTATTTCCTAGCTCAACATATGGTGGATGTGTATCTCCTTCAATAATCTTACCTGTACATGTTGTAAAGGCTATGCATTGTTGGCTATCACCTTTTGGGTTGGCCACTGTGTCACTAGATAAGCTCCCCTTTGGACGTTGATTGAAATGGGTTGAGATCGTGCCTAGTTGTGTTTCCAAATGCTTGATAGATGCCGAATGTGAAGCCACAGTTTGGCTCAATTGAGAAAAATCTGACTTCATCTCTTTAAACACCTTGTCTGAAGCCTCTACTTTTTTAAGAATTCTTGTCAATATGTCTTTGGTTTGAAATCTTTTTGGATTCACAACAGGCTCTGTGAGCTTTATCCTATCATGAGGTGGAATGTAAAAATTTCTCTTTCCTTCCCTTTCTCGCCAACCTCTTGATAGATCTTGCCACTCTCTTTCTCTCCAACCTTTGCCATTGTTCCAATATTGATTCTCGGGTAGGCTTGAAAAGGCCAATCAAGAACGCATGACTTGATTTCCTATATAGTGAACCTTCTCACTATAGCCACCATCATAAGGCACACTATCAAAAGGTATATCACTAGTACTACCAAAAATATTCACATTTTTTCAATCCCCACCCATCACATCCTTTATCAAGAGATCAAGTTGAGTCATCATCTTGACCATATTCTCATCTCTTTCTTTATCCTTAGCCAATTGCTCCTTGGATGGTCCTCTTAGCATAGAGAAAGTGAGATCATCACGAGTGTACCAAGCTAAGTTTATCTTCATCATGTCATTGAGAAACTCAGAGGCTCTAGCAAAGGTTTGTTTTATTATATTGCCTTTCATCAATTGATCAACTATTCCTTTATTTACAACATCAAGGTTCACATAGAAGTATTGCAGAAGAAGATAGTCCAGAACCAAGTGATTTGGACATTGGAGCAAGAGTTTTCAAAGCCTTAACCGTATTTCATGCAACGGTTCAACTTTAATCCTCTTAAAATCTCAATACTCCTTCTAAGTTTCACTACTTTTTAGGGAGGAAAAAATCTTTCCATAAATGCATCAAGCAATTCCTCCAAAGATATAATAGAATCACACAGTAATTTCGCTAACCATCTTGCAACCTCTTTAGATAAGGAAAATGGAAAGAGTCTCAACCAGATAGCCTCCTAAGACACTCCGCTAAAGTTGAATGGTGAGCAAACATCCACAAAATTGCGTATGTGCTCTTGTGGGTCTTCATGAGCTAGACATCCAAATAATCCTTTCAATTAGAGTAGCTGAAGCATTCTACTTATAACATGGAACATAGTGTTCCCTGCTAGTAAGGCCAATCTAATTGCTCTGGTGCTGTCCACTTAGTCCCATTTAACATCATGGAGATCATTGAGATTCCCCATATTGTCACCATTCACACTTCCATTAGTACTCATGGCTTCACCTTCAAGAATCAAACCTAAAAACACCTAATAAATGAAAAACAAGTAAGAAAGTTTAAATTATAAAAGCTTAGTTCAAGAAAACATTTTTAACAACAAACACCATTCCCCAACAACAACGCCATTTTGATGTCTCACCTTAATGCACATTAGAATTAATAAATAGGCCTTGCGGTCAGCATCACATAATTTATCTAAAAATTAGTTGAGGTGGAACCTCAAGGAACGATTGTTCGATTATAGATATATTCATTTTAACTAATCAATTATAACATTAAAAGGGGGTTTGTAACTAACATGCAACTAGCAAACGATTATAAGATTAGATTTAAACAATCAATAAAGAGAGATGTCAGGGGTGTGTCAACATGGGACAAGATCTAAACACATGGATCTCACTATTTGAATGAATGAGTCAATTACATGTGAGGAAGCTATAATTACTTGTAACCACTACTTTGGGCCGGACAATAGTTGTGTTTCACATGAACTAATTATAGCTTCACATGCAAAATCACTATAGGAAACTCTTGGCCCTAAACAATTTATTAGAAAACCTTCTAAGACTTTAACCATTGAACCTAAATTAAGACATTCAATCAAAACCCCAAAAGATTTTAGGCTATCACACTTAATGCCCACTCCAATCACTCAAATTAATGTAATAATTGAAGATCTAAAGATAACCCAGAGTTTACAACCTCAAGATTAAAATTTAAACATGGCAAAGAGTATGAACTCACTCAAATTAAGAGCAAACCATTCAAATTAGAGCATACCCAACATATAAATAAAGAGCCCATGTTTGTAACACACCCCCAACAATTGGGATTTTTGCTAGACATAATTAAAAAAATTTAGTACCAATGTATGTTTCCATAGCTGTAGGTAAAGAGAAAATACAAAAATAAGCAAGAATCTCTCTTTTTAATCCTTAAAACCCTCTACCCAAGCTTCAATTTCAACCCCCTTCTTCCCATAGATGAATGTACTTTTTCTCCAAGAAAGGTTCTCTGTACTCTCTCTATTCTTCTTTTGATTGTGTGTACTCTCCTATGTACCAGTGTCAACCATATCAAAAAATAATTTTTCATACATTTTTGCACTTTTTAGGAAGCTATGCAACCTCTCCGCATCACGAAAATGGTTTATGTTAGTACAAAAGTGACCTAAACTCATTCCTAAATCAAAATAGGGAAAAATAAAATTCGTGCAAAACTGACCTATGCGAAAGCCACTTCATTCCGTCATAGTTCAGTTTTTACAAAAATTTCCAAATTTAAGAAAGCGCGATTGGGACATATCCCAAAACCCTTATAGATGGGAATTCATGAAAGATTCACCATTTTTAGCCTCTTTTCACTCACAAATAGTCCCAAATTCCTCTAGAAACCTCCCAAAAATTCCTCTTCCAAGTTTGTCAAACTTCTTTCATTAAAGGTCTAGCCTCAAGGTTATTCTCCAAGTTTCTTCAAATTTTCTTCATCAATCTTAAAATGTTAAGGTATGTGAATTCTTCATCCATGGGTTGTTCCACCTATGGAGCCCAAAAATCCATTTCACTCAATCCTTTAAAATTCAAGGTCGATATTTATGGTTACTTCCTATTTCTCTTAGTATGTATGATTTATGTTGGGAATATTCACTATTGAGTTAAAATTCATGAACTCCCTCAAGATTTTGTTATTATGGTTGTTTTATGGCATTTATGTTATGCATTTTATGATGCTATGAAGTTGATGATTTTATAAGGCAAATCTCATGTTCCCATATCTAAGTTTTGAAAGATGATATACATGCATGATTATGGTAGGTTACTTGAGAATGATTTAAATTGATGATGTTTACTATATTTGTGTATAATACTTTAGTTGCATGATTTAAAACCTACATGCATAAAACCCACCAAGTTTTCATGTTAAACTTCTAGTGAAATATGCTCCTAAATTATGAGAGTTTCAGTAGATGTTATGAAAGTTATGAAGAATTATGAATCCCTCTTTTAAATGTAGAAGTTGGTGATAAGGACAATTCTCACCAAAAGAATGTATCCTCGTGAGATAAGGACAATTATCACTTGAAGGATCATAAGTTTTATGAGTTATTCTTAACATCATGATGCAATATTTTCAAAACTTATGAATGTATACAATTATGTTTACATTTTCTAATGTATTTCATGGAATAACTTAGCATCAAATGAGACATTGAGGTAGGGTTCGTTAAGGAAATCCTAGAAGCAACCTCATGTTTCATTATCTATGTGCCCCCATAGGAGTCCTTATAGGCTAGGCTAGTGGATTCACATAGGTTATTCTATTGATTAAAGATGCATGCTTAAGTTGATGGAGTTCCACCCGACAAGTGGTCTCCCCATGCTAACGTAGGGGGTTATGTTAGATTCCATGTCGTAGCTTGCATGGTGGTATATGTAAGTTATGGTCTCCTCTTACATATGTACGTTATGTTATAAAATTATGTTTACCTCTCACACATGTTTTCATCAAGACATTATTTATTTATGTTATATTGAGCTTATTGTCCTTTGTATACTTTTATGCATCTTGTCTATTATGGCTTATAATCTCTTATTGCATTGCATTCCCCATCCTAGCACATTCAAAGTACTAATGCATACTTTTGCCAACATGATCTAACCATATAGGGACCGGAGCACTTCCCCATCCACCTTTTCGTGGCTAGTTTGATGTGAGAAGATCTTTGCTTATGGAGAGTCCTCTAGTTGGAGGGAAACATCCATTATCTATCTTGCTTATGTTAAGATAATGTTATTTTACTTTTTATTTTGAGAGTGAACTCGGGACATGTCTTGGCCACGGTCCTATTCAGGACTAGAGGTATTGTTGGATACACATTCTATATACGTATTATGTGATGTTATACTTCTACGGAGACTTTTCCCTTAGTCCCTATGACATTAATGTTAATGTTTGTGATGTTGTTAATGGGATGGTGAATTCTCTTAAGTCCCTATTCCCTATAGAATGTATCCTATGTTCCCTTTTCTTAAGATTATTTGATGAGATTGAATGATGGAAAACTCCTTACCCCTTTTTCTATAGATTGTGTATTAAGTCCCAAATTTCCTTAGTATGGCTAAATGATGCTTGAACTATATTCTGCAACCAAGGATGTGCATAGGTGTGCTATGAGTCTTGTTTGGGGTACTTTTGGATTCCCCATTCACAGACGTGATAAGATCATCATTCAATCATAATTCATCATTTAAACTTGTAATGACCTGGTTGGTAATTTTTAGCGTTATCTATAAAAATTATTATTTTACCCTTCTGTAAGTTACCTTTGGCCTAATTTTAACTATTTGTATTGTTATAACTAAAATCCTTAGTTTTTAAAATGAAAAATATGAGTTTTGGCACTTTTTGAAAGCTTAAGTTGTTGAAAGAGTGAGTTTTTGTACCATTTTCAATTTCTGGTGTTGGATCAGGGATTCGTTGATTTTATTAGCTTTGAGATATTGAAACATGATCTATGAGAAGTTGCAGAACTAAATTTGAAGTTAAAATTAGGTTTTTAGGCCTAAAGTTATGTTTTGAGTTATTTTTCAGAACCAAAGTTCAACTTTGGTCAACATTTGTACATCAGAAGCCCAGATTAAAATTTTGACAGTTTCAGTAGTTCTGGATGGTGAAACTAACAGTACAAATGTTCTCGTCATATGTTTTGAAGTTGCTGAGGGGAGTTATGGTATTTTGAGTTTTGAACTAGATTATACGAGTTGCATTGGTAAATGTGGCAATGAGGCCTTGAAATCAATTTCTGATGATTTCTTTGAGTCTAGATCATTGTTTCTGCTATGGATACATATTTAGTTTATGAAATTCTAATTACTAATGAGTTCCGAGATGAGAATTAGACTGGGCATTGCTGGTTTATCTGATTTCTGGTATAGGTACTTTTCTTCTCCGCGTCCATGGAGGTCTTGGAATTGTTACCCTCCATGTTCCCAGAGGATCAATCCATGTTTGTGGAGTGCATGCGCGTGTGGCCCTCCTCTTGTTTAATCTCCGTGTTCATAGGTTGGTCCCCGCAATTATGGAGTTGTATTTTACTCAGCCTTCTTTGCGTTCACCCTACTTGTGTTCACGGAGTACTTTTTGAGACTGATCCATTTTTTAACTTTCAAAGTGATTTTGAAGAAAGATTTTCAAAGGATTTTGTTGGGTAAGTGTTTCTAACACTGTGCTAATTATTTCATAAGTTTTATCTTGATTTTGTCTCTAATTTCATGATTTTGAATATCTAAAATTGTAAATTTTTAGACCATGATTTCTAAACTTTAAATATAATATTTTCTCATTTATTTTAAACTTATTTTTTGTGGGATTTTCGCCCATGAACTCTATTTTTCATGTAAAACTTGATTTTAAAGTTAATTTTTAGATTAAAAAACTTTGGATTTAGCCCTAACTTTGACTATTTTGCTCGTAAGCCTAATTTATGCCAATATGGATGTCAAAATGCTCCTCTTGATGCATCGTATCTATTGTTGATAGAGGTTGATCAATTTGGGAATCATTTGGAGCATTGAATTGATTGAAAGCTTATCCAGTTTCAACATTGAGGTAGGTTCGACTAACCTTATTAGGACTGAATTTGAGTTATTGATCATGTTTATATGGTAATTGTGAGATCTAGACTGATTCATGAGTTTTTATTGATGGGATGAGATATAGATGGAAATGTGATTCCGATTAAGTCGAACTATGAGTTAATAGTGATTTCATTGTTAATCTGAGATAGAAACTTGTGGCTTGAGATCTCGTGAGATGTTATTGTGATAAATTCAGGCTAGTGATATAATTTGGGGAAATATTTTGGTAACTTGATGGCTAACGAGACACTTTAATGATCATATATATATATATATATTAGGGATAAGTAAGGTCCAGTATTTATGATATACTTGATTCTGAGATATAATTATGATGCGTACATAATGTTGGGATGAGTGAGGTCCAGTATTGTTGGCATACTTGATCATTGACATGACTATTACTATTTGAGATGTTGTGATAGATGGTGACACCCATTATGGCATTTGATCCTACATTCAATAATTATGTGAGAATTATGTTGTATTGTTCTTATCATGATGGTATTATACTTATGCTTATATTTAGAGGGATAGCAATAACTTGCGTTCATATTATGTTACATTGTATCACCCCTTGACCTGAGTAGGAGGCAAGAGTTATATGCTCCAAAGTTGTACCACCCCCTTGCCCCAGGTAGGAGGCAAGGATGAGATCTATACTTATAATTCCTTGACCATGGGCTGGTGTCAAGGTTGAGATATTATGATAACCCTTGATCACGGGCAGGTGGCAAGGATGATACAATATGATACCCTTAACCATGGGCAGGTGGCAAGGCTGAGAGATACTTGATACATGGTTGATGAGACTTCATGTAATATGTTCATATTTCTTATGGATGCATCACTAGTTATATGGAAGATCTTATCTTGCCTTATGTATATTTTATTGTGTGCTAATCTTTTTGGATACAAATGTAACGTTCTTCGTTATTACATACTTGTTCGATTTCTCTTACCTAGTCAGTTGAACCTATTGGGTAAATTTTAGTATACTCACCCCTACTTAGTTTCCTCCATGCAAATCCAACACAGGGACTCACACAGAGTAGTTGTGTCACGACCCGGATAGGGGGCCTAGATGTGACATGGTGAAGGAGAACCCGAAAGTCCTCGATCAAGCCATCATAG